>CAMOHE010042908.1:0-19272 GCA_946598075.1 Artocarpus hirsutus | reverse complement strand
TGGATAAATTAAATCAAGATAAACTTGTAGAATTGTTAGGAATCTATTTATTTTCTTAGAGATTATCTAGATAAAGTTGTTTTAATTACATAACTTCTCTATTGGGTTATTTGAATTAAAACTGAGGCTTTATCCTATAGAATCTCGGGTGGAAAATAAAAGATTCGCGTGATTTTTATTTTGGCAGTTCGGCATGCCGAACTTAATGTTCAGCCTGCCGATGGGGCAAGTTCGGCCTGCCTATGAAAAAGTTCGGCCTGCCTATGCGCGAATTAAAAATCGCACGTTTTCACGCGTTTTTACGCGTATCTTATCCGATATTGACCCGAATTTGATTTTGTTTTGAATTTTTGAGACCATATCTGATAAGGAATGACCCTAGACCCAACCTCTATAAATAGGGAGTGAGTCTAATGATTTATTCAGATCAATAGAGAGATTAAGAGTGACATTCTATTGGTGAGAATCTGAAACTCCCTGAGAGCTCTTGTTCACAAATCACAAACACTAGCTTTGGGTTCTCTCAATTGATTGGAAGGAGAGTCGCCTTGAGGAAGAGCTATACATGTGAGCCCACACTCACTCCGATCGTGGCTAGAGAATAGCAAAGAAGACCAGTTGGTTGAAGCTCTTCTGAAACGCTACTTCTCTACATAGATTTCGAGAGCTTTTCGACGAATACAAGGTTAGTAAGATCAGGTTAATTTATACATATAGCATGTCAAACTTGTGTTTTGAAAAATACTCTGATTTAAAATTTTTAAAATTTCGCTGCGTATTATTTTTCCAACACATTCAACATAAATAAAGTGAAGAGGAGTATTTGTTATATGAAAATAATAAACTCTTTACTAATTAAATGTCTAAAAAACAATTACATTATTTAACCTCATGGCATCTAGTCTAACAAAACATCCATGTGCACTAGGTCTAGGACTTTTTCGGCCCAATTTTCTTTGACCCGCAAACAACCGTTTTTGTCATTTTTACCCTTCAAATATTGTGGCAAAGTTTCCATTTATAAGGAACTTAGAAAACCTTCTTTATCCAACCTCTGTATCCGAATAAGCCTTGTAAGTGCCAAAATATGCCTTATCAAATTTAAAAATATTATCTGTTTTAGAGTAATGAGTTTGTTCGGTGTCAAGTAGTGTGTGCATCTTTGATTTAATAAAGTAAAGGTTTACTAAAAACCTAAACTTATCATCAAAATAATGATGTACTTTAGTGTCAAATAGACTTCTCAATTCCATGCAAAAAAAATGCACACATGATTAGTGACTCAAAAATCTATGACCCAGTCCTTAGAATCTTCTACTAAACAAACTTCAATATACAATAGATCACCCATACCTCCTTGTGCCTCTCAAGCTAAGAGATCATTGCAATCTCTCTTGAAGTAAACAACCTTCTCATAGCTTTCTCCCTTTTATTGGCTTGTTCCTACTTGTCCTTATTGCCGATCCCACTTTTAGGATTTTAAAAAAGCTAGTAACTGCCAAGACTACCTCAACTTTACTTGAACTAGTATTTAAGTTTTTAAGCACAATCTCAAAAACTTAGAGATCTTTTTCTATTGTGTCAAGGACTAGTCCTTCAACAAAGTTTGAAAGTCGTCTCCATTTTGAGCATCAACCAAATAGCCATGCCTAGTAAGCATCTATTCCTAAATAGTAATTCTAGGCTCCTCCCTCTTGCAATTCATGAAATTTAAGGATAACCATTCATCTGACTAAGAGAACTTAGCCTACAATCATATCCTTTAGATTATTAATGATCTACCTAGCAGTCATTTAGTCTTCATGTTAATTCTGGAGATCACATGATGTGTTCCCTATAGTGACATGCAATCTCATTAGAATCTTGGTAATGACTCTTGGCCTAGAATACTCAATTAGGATTAATGCCTTTATGTTCCAATCAGCAAGGTTTGTTTAGTACATATTTGTATTTCTTACATATTAGGTTTGCTTTCCAATGTTAAAGTTCTATCGGTTAGGGTCTTTATTGAGTATCACATATAATGAACTAAGTGACCCTTTTGTATAATAAATATATAAGATATATCAATAATAATTAAACATAACAACATTTAGTAATAGGAACATACAATAATGGAAGTATGAACATGCACAAAATCTTGAAAACATATACATTAGTGCGATAGTTCCTAGCCCTGTTTATGTCAGCTACCTAGCGGTAGTCAAACACAAACTAGCTTGGAACATGAATCCCATCTGATTAGTATATACCTATGTAACACCCCGAAGTTAATTAAATGGTATTAGAATGCTAAATGGTAGATTAGTGTGCCATAATGAATACTTTAAATATAATTTGAATGTTTTGTGAAAATTTAGTAACCTTGCATTATTTTACTCTTTTAATGATTTTAAATTGTTCTAAATTGTTTTTAATTGTTAGTTTAATTTTCAATGAAACAATTTGAATTGGAAACCCTGTGTAGTTGCACACAGTTTTATGCAACCAATTTTCTTTTCTTCCTCTATTTAAAATTCACTCTCACTCTCTCTCCTCACTCTCTCATCTCTCTCTCTCTCGCTCTCTTCCCCTCTCTCGATTCTCTCACTCTCTCTCATTCTCTCTCCAAAATTTTTGAATCAAATTTCGATTCCAAGCTTCAGGTTAGAAGATTGAAGGCTCGGGAATGAGATTCAACAACAAAAATATCGTTTTCAAGCTTCGATTCGAGGTTAGTTTTTAAAATTCAAAAGTTTTTCTATTTTTCAAATTTTCTTGCATTTTGAGATCTAAGCAATTTTGAGCTTAGAAAAGCTTTAATCTAGCTTAGAGTAACTTAGATTAACTAAGATTGAAACTTTATTTCATCAAAAATGGATTGGAATCAAGATTTTCATTTTTCCTCTATTTTCTCTATTTTTGGATTTTTGTGAAAATCTTGTTTAAAACTTGTTTTAATCTATTAAAAAGTGTCCTATTATGATTTTCTATTGTTTATGATGATTATTCATGCCTGAGAATTGAGAAAAAATGTTGAAATTGAGAATTTGGATTCGGGATGTCGAGAACCCGTGAGTAGAAAATTCTGGAATTTTTCTAGATCGGCAGGCCGAACTTCATGTTCGGCAGGCCGGATTCAAAGGATCGGCATGCCAGATTCATACCACCAAGAGGCCGAACCTGAAGATGTTCGGCCGACCGGACCTAAAGATGTTCGGCCGACCGGACCTGCTCTTCCGGCAGGCCAAACTGCACAGTTCGGCTGGCCTAACCAGGGCGACCGGCAAGCCGACCGGGCATGACATAGTTTTGTGATTTTTTACCTATTTTCAATGTTTTGAACCCCGGTTGAAATCCCAACTTTATAAAATGATTTTATAAACCTAAATGGCACACTAGGACGCCATGAGATGATTTAATACCATAGGATACCTCGGGTTAGATACTAATGAACTAAGTTACTATGCATTTAGGATTTGTGCGTGGATCCATGGAGCTAACGTATAGCGGACCGGGATTACAGTGTGGGACAACGACACGGATATCGAGGTAGGACTTCTACCCCTTCTTTGGTAGCCAATTTTTAAATGTTTTGGCCTTAAAGCGAATTTTAATAAAATATTTTTAAATGATTGATTGAAAAAGGATTTTATTGACTATTTTCTACAACGGTAGAATGAGATATCTTTGTAATGAACTCCATAATGAATGTTAATGATTATATTTGGTAAATAGAGGTTTTAATTATAAAAAGATATATTAGGGCATGATGCCATATCAGAGATCGGGTCGTGTAGTGAACGACCTTGGGGGCAGATCTCGAAACCCAGCTAGGCCACTATGGTGGTGAATAATTGGTTTGCCCGAGAGAGTTTAAAAGGTATTCTTGATAAACTGATTTCAATGGAATCTTTATTTAATGAAAATATTTATTTGATTTATTTTTATTTATTTGTTAAGAAAGTTTTATTAGAATATTTATCTGTTTATTTATTTACAATATAGTCCTACTGAGCCTTTCGCTCACGTTTTTATTGTTTTAAATTCTTACCCATAGGTGGACAACAGGTTAGGATCGAAGAAGAGTCCACTGACTGGACTTACGATCAGTAGAAGATCTGGGTAGGTTTTACTATAGTAAGTAAGGCATGTAAACTCTTAACCTTTCTTTTATGGACTGTGATTGTATTGTAATATTGTCAGTACTATATGTGTGTGCACAATATGTGGGCCAGTAGGACCCATACTCGTTCCACCCCATATTTAAATGTTTTTAATGTTCTTTTATTTGCTTAATTATTATAATGGTTTATTTTAATTCCTTAAATTATTCTATTTGAATGATTTTAAAATTACCTCATTTTTAATTCTAAATTTAATTCTAAAACCCTATCTTTAACTAAATCTTTATTTAATTAACTTAATTAAACCACCACGTTACCTCCCGTACTCCGGGGCATGACAAAATGGTATCAGAGCTCAAGGTTATGAACCTTGGGAATTGTGCACACATAGGTACGGCAATAGAATACCACTAACAGTCCAAATTTTATTGTCAGAAGTGAGAGAATGGCACCTAGATGTCGCTCGACCACAGATGTCGAGTTTGAAAACGATGAAGGCATGATGAGGGCTATGTTTATTGCATTTCGGCAAATGGCAGCAAGGGCAAAACCTGATGATTCTGAGGCTAGTCGTCGGCATACGTACTTTAAAGAGTTTCAACGTGCATCAGTATCGACCTTTGATGAAACTGGGGACCCGCAGGTGGCAGAATATTGGCTAGATACGATCGTGAAGCACTTGGATACGCTTGGTGTGCCAGCGGAGTATCGCGTGGAATTCGCAGCATATAAGTTTGAAGGTGGAGCTAATACCTGGTGGAAGCAAGCAAAGCGCCTGGAGAATAATGGTAATATTGATTGGGACAGGTTCGAAGAGCTATTTTATGATAGATATTTTTCACAGGGATACAGGGACCAAAAGGCGGCAAAATTCTATAGGTTGCAGCAGGGCGACATGTCAGTTCGGGAATATGAGGCAAAGTTTAATGAATTGGCTAGGTTTGCTCCCTCAGCAGTGGCATCGGAGCGTGAAAGGTGTATCAAATTTCAGGAAGGACTTAAAGCTCCTATTCGACAATAGATAGTTGCCCTACGACTTACGAGCTTTGGAGAGCTTGTGTCATCAGCAATATCAGTGGAGAATGATTATGCACAGTATTACGAGAATCGAGCTAAGGCATCAGGAGGACCACAGAGGAGTGGCAGGAGGAGCGTCAGTAGTCGACTAACTCCGGGAAAGAACAAACTGGGTGGCGTGAACAGCGGCAGCAGAAGTTCATCCAGCAGCGGGCGCAACAACCCCTACAGCTTTCACTGTCATTATTGCCAACAGCCAGGACACATCAAGAGGAATTGCCCGATCAGGAGTGCTCGCTTAGGACTTCAGATTAGAGAAGGAGCTAGTTGTTAGCCTCAGCCTCAACAGTATCCTTAGCTTCCATTCCATCAGTTCTCTCCTCAGCAACTGTCACATCCAGCGCAAGGACATCAGCAGCAGAGTTTTCAGCGTAACGTCCCTCAATATCGAGTGTCGAGTACAGCTAGTGTGCAGTCACCATTATTGTAGCAGTGTCAGCCAGTTAATCTAGGAACTAGTAATGTGGGCAGAGGTAAAGGAAAAGCTCTAGTGTAGATTCATACGATGACATCAGGGAGTTTAGATGCCCAGACCAATAACGTAGTTGTCGATCGTACGATCATGGTTTCTCAATCCTTAGCACACGTGTTGTTTGATACTAGTGCCACTCATTCTCTCATTTCGAGCTCTTTTGTACATGCCTTGGGATTAGAAATAGAAGAATTTGATGAACCCTTAGTTATAGCTTCACCTTTAGGGCGGGTGTGTGTGAATAGTGTTTGTAAAGCTTGTAAAATAAAGGTCGGGGATGAGAATTTGAAAAGTGATTTGATTGTAATCCCCATGAGAACATATGATGTAATCTTAAGAATGGACTGGTTGTCCAAATATAGTGCAGTAGTGGACTACCAACTTAGAAATGGGACCCTAGTGTCAAATGAAGGGACGGTGATCACTTATCAGGGTGGTGGTGATCGACTAATGAGTGAGCATCGTGTTAGGGCATGTCTCAGAGGGTGGAAGAACGCAGTTTGTTATGCTATCTTCATGGATTTGGAAGGAGAGCCCAGTGTTTTGAGGAGCCGTGTAGTAATTCTAGCGGTAGATGAATTTGAGGATGTCTTTCCCGACGAGCTACCAGGATTACCACCGCATCGGGAGATCTAGTTTGGTATCGAATTATTTTTGAGAATAGCACCTATTTTTCTATAGCACCTTACTGGATGGCGCTGGCAGAGATCAAGGAACTCATAAAGCAACTTCAGGAGCTTGCTGACAAGGGATATATCCAGAATAGTGCATCACCGTGGGGAGCACCGGTCTTGGTCGCTAAGAAGCATGATGGAACCCTTAGGTTGTGTATAGATTATCGACAGTTGAATCAAGTCACAGTAAAGAATAAGTATCCATTACCCAGGATCGATGAGTTGTTTGATCAGTTGGGAGGTTCGCGGTACTTCTCAAAGATAGACTTGAGGTCAGGATACCATCAACTCAGGATTAAGCAAGAGGATATTCCTAAGACAGCTTTTACGACTCGGTATGGACATTTTGAATTTCTAATAATGTCGTTTGGATTGACGAATGCTCCGGCAGCTTTCATGGACTTGATGAACAGGATATTCAGGCCTTACTTGGATCAGTTTGTGATCGTGTTCATTGACGACATCTTGATTTATTCTAAGACTTGGGAAGAGCATAAGCAGCATCTCAGGATTGTGCTTCAAACTCTGTGAGAACATCAGTTGTACACCAAGAAGGAAAAGTGCGAGTTTTGGTTGACAGAGGTCAAATTTCTAGGTCATGTTATTTTCGAGCATGGTATCTCACTGGATCCATAAAAGATAGAAGCCATCGTGGATTGGGAACGACTGAGGAATGTGGTAGAGATCCACAGCTTTTTGGGACTTGCAAGATATTATAGGAAATTTGTGAAGGATTTCTTGAAAATAGCAGCGCCACTAACAAGATTGGTTAGGAAAAATGTCAGGTTCGAGTGGAATGAAGAATGCGAGTTCACCTTTCAAGAATTGAAGGATCGGTTGACTTCAGCTCCAGTGTTGATTATTCCTAGCAGTGATGAGCCATACGAGGTTTATACGGATGCTTCAAGACGTGGACTTGGATGTGTGTTGATGCAATAGGGACGCGTGGTAGCGTATGGATCGAGACAGTTATGACCTCACGAGCGGAATTATCCTACTCATGATTTGGCACTCGCAGCGGTGATTCATGCATTAAAGATTTGGAGATGTTATTTGTTTGGAGCGACATTTCAAGTTTTCTCTGACCACAAGAGCTTGAAGTATCTGTTCACTCAAAGGGATTTGAATTTGAGGCAGCGAAGATGGATAGAATACATGGAGGATTACAATTTTGTGTTGCAATATCATCCTAGGAAAGCGAACCTCATTGCAGATGCGCTCAGTCAAAAATCTTCAGGGATATTAGCGTGTTTGGCTCTCGAAGATTGGAAAAGAGATGCGATGATAAGTGAGTTCGGTCTACAGTATTGTGAGGACTACGATCATATTTCGGTGTACCACATGGAGGCGACCCCAGCTCTTATCTAGATGGTGAAGCAGAACCAGTGGCAAGACCAGCATCTTCAGGGAATCTGGACGTGGATTCAGAACGGGGAGCGGTTCGAAGAATGGAGGATACACGCAGATGGATCATTGTACTTCAGGAAGCGTTTGGCAGTTCCAGCTATCGCAGGAGTGAAGGAAGCTATAATGGACGAAGCTCATTGATCTCAGTTTGCTATTCATCTAGGGAGTACGAAGATGCATAATGACTTGAAGAGGCAATACTGGTGGAGAGGCATGAAGAAGGATGTTCGAGAATATGTGGCCAAGTGTGCGACTTGTCTTCAGGTGAAAGCCGAGCATCAGAAGCTAGCAGGTCAGCTTCAACCACTTCCTATTCCAGGGTGGAAATGGGAGCACGTGACGATGGATTTTCTTATCGGATTGCTGAAGATGGAGCAGCAGCACGATGTGATTTGGGTCGTGGTCGACAAGTTAACGAAGTCAGCTCATTTCATTCCATTCAGATCGATGTGTTCGAGGAAGATTCTTGGGGAGTTGTATATGCAGAATATAGTGCGATTGCATGGAGTTCCTTTGTCCATCACATCAGATAGGGATACCAGGTTTAATGCTAAATATTGGAGGAGCTTTCAGGAGGCCATGGGTACAGATTTGAATTTCAGCACGGCATTTCACCCTCAGACCGACGGACAATCAGAGCGGGTTATTCAGATTCTCGAAGACATGCTACGAGCTTGTGCGTTAGATTTCGGCGGGAACTGGAAGAAATACTTGCATCTGGTGGAGTTCGCATACAACAATAGCTATCAATCGAGTATTGGTATGGCACCATTCGAGGCATTGTATGGGCGACCGTGTCGATCGCTAGTGTGTTGGGCCGAGCCAGAGGATAGGGTTATTCTTGGGCCAGATGAGATTCGTGATAGCAACAAGAAGATCGTAATGATTCGAGACCGATTGAAAGCAGCTCAGAGTCGACAGAAGAGCTATGCGGATAGAAAACGACAACCTTTGGAATTTGAGGTTGGAGATTTCGTACTCTTGAAGGTATCACCTCGCAAAGGCCTTTCGCGATTTGGAGTAAAAGGAAAACTCGCGCCAAGATATATTGGATCGTTCGTTATTACTCAACGTGTTGGTGTGGTTGCGTATCGACTCAACCTTCCTCCAGAACTTTCGCATGTTCATGATGTATTTCACGTATCGATGCTTCAGAAGTGTCCACCAGAGCAGGATAAGATCATTTCGATTTAGGATGTGCAGATCCAGGAAGACATGATGTAAAAAGAAGTGCCGATTCAGATCATCGATCATAAAGTGATTAGTTTGCGTTGTCATGAGATCTCGTTAGTTAAGGTCGTGTGGCAGCATCACAGGGTTGATGAAGCCACTTGGGAATTAGAGTTGAGTATACGGGAGCTGTATCCGCATTTGTTTCATTTTTGAATTGATTTGTAAATTTCAAGGATGAAATTTTCTTTTAGGGGTGGAGAGTTGTAACACCCCGAAGTTAATTAAATGGTATTAGAATGCTAAATGGTAGATTAGTGTGCCATAATGAATATTTTAAATATAATTTGAATGTTTTGTGAAAATTTAGTAACCTTGCATTATTTTACTCTTTTAATGATTTTTAATTGTTCTAAATTGTTTTTAATTGTTAATTTAATTTTGAATGAAACAATTTGAATTGGAAACCCTGTGTAGTTGCACATAGTTTTATGCAACCAATTTTCTCCCTCTTTTTCTATTTATTTAACTCTTTCTCTCTCCCCTCTCCTTTCTCTCACTCACCCGTGCTCTCTCTCTCTCTCCTCTCTTCCCCTCTCTCTGATTCTCTCACTCTCTCTCATTCTCTCTCCAAATTTTTGAATCAAATTTCGATTCCAAGCTTCGGGTTAGAAGATTGAAGGCTCGGGAACGAGATTCAACAACAAAAACATCGTTTTCAAGCTTTGATTTGAGGTTAGTTTTTAAAATTCAAAAGTCTTTCTATTTTTTAAATTTTCTTACATTTTGGGATCTAAGCAATTTTGAGCTTAGAAAAGCTTTAATCTAGCTTAGAGTAACTTAGATTAACTAAGATTGAAACTTTATTTCATCAAAAACGGATTGGAATCAAGATTTTTCATTTTTCCTCTATTTTCTCTATTTTCGGATCTTTGTGAAAATCTTGTTTAAAACTTGTTTTAATCTATTAAAAAGTGTCCTATTATGATTTTCTTTTGTTTATGATGATTATCCATGCCTGAGAATTGATAAAACATGTTGAAATTGAGAATTTGGATTCGGGATGTTGAGAACCCATGCGTGAAAAATTCTAGAATTTTTCCAGATCGACAGGCCGAACTTCATGTTCGGTAGGCTGGATTCAAAAGATCGGTAGGCCGGATTCATACCACCGGCAGGCCAAACTTGGAGATGTTTGGCCGACCAGACCTGCTCTTCCGGCAGGCCGAACCAGGGCGACCGGCAGGCCGACCAGGCATGATACAGTTTTGTGATTTTTCATCTGTTTTCACTGTTTTGAACCCCGGTTGAAATTTCAACTTTATAAAATGATTTTATAAATCTAAATGGCACACTAGGACACCATGAGATGATTTAATACCATAGGATACCTCGGGTTAGATACTAATGAAGTAAGTTACTATGCATTTAGGATTTGTGCGTGGATCCATGGAGCTAACGTATATTGGATCGAGATTACGGTGTGGGACATCGACACGGATATCGAGGTAGGACTTCTACCCCTTCTTTGGTAGCCAATTTTTAAATGTTTTGGCCTTAAAGCGAATTTTAATAAAATATTTTTCAATGATTGATTGAAAAAGGATTTTATTGACTATTTTCTACAACGGTAGAATGAGATATCTTTGTAATGAACTCCATAATGAATGTTAATGATTATATTTGGTAAATAGAGGTTTTAATTATAAAAAGATATATGGGCATGATGCCATATCAGAGATCGGGTCGTGTAGTGAACGACCTTGGGAGCAGGTCCCGAAACCCAGCTAGGCCACTATGGTGGTGAATAATTGGATTGCCCGAGAGAGTTTAAAAGGTATTCTTGATAAACTGATTTCAATGGAATCTTTATTTAATGAAAATATTTATTTGATTTATTTATTTGTTAAGAAAGTTTTTTTAGAATATTTATCTGTTTATTTTAAACATAGTCCTACTGAGCCTTTCGCTCATATTTTTATTTGTTTTAAAATCTTAACCCTAGGTGGACATCAGCTTAGGATCGGATAAGAGTCCACTGACCGGACTTACGATTAGTAGAAGATCTGGGTAGGTTGTACTGTAGTAAGTAAGGCATGTAAACTCTTAACCTTTCTTTTATGGGCTGTGGTTGTATTGTAATATTGTCAGTACTATATGTGTGTGCACAATATGTGGGCCAGTGGGACCCATACTCGTTCCAACCCATATTTAAATGTTTTTAATGTTCTTTTATTTGCTTAGTTATTATAATGGTTTATTTTAATTCCTTAAATTATTCTATTTGAATGATTTTAAAATTACCTCATTTTTAATTATAAATTTAATTCTAAAACCCTGTTTTTAACTAAATCTTTATTTAATTAACTTAATTAAACCACCACGTCACCTCCCGTACTCCGGGGCGTGACAACCTAATAATTACGCTTGTTTCATCACAAATTTAATTAACAAAGCTCCTTGGAGAGGTTAATAGTTAAATTTGTCTTAAGTATATAACCATTGTTTATAACTTATGATTGACGAAACATAAATTGCCGCCTTGATGTGTACAACACAAGAATCATGCCCATTGACATTTTTCCTAAGGAAATCTAATCTAGCATACTGCCGGTGATGAACCTCAAGGTCAGCATCACCTAGTTTTATATGGACCAATAATGGAGACCCTCTCCCATAGCGTTTTAAAACAAGATTTATGCTATCATGCATATGAACATTTTTATGACTGGCACTCTCTTATTCTACATGGCATGCTATCAAACATATGACAAATTATATCATAAAGCAAACAAGCATGGCATAAAACATAGTAACAAGCAATATGAATAAATAGTCAGAACATTATGGCTTCATCCTAGGGAAAAAAATAAAGATTAAAAAAATAAATCTAAACATATATCGACCTTCGTTTTGCTTTTACATCTCCTTCATGTATTTTGTCTTCACGTCCTTTGATTTTATGAATAATCCTTTCGAATAAAATTCTGAGAATTTGATTAAGGAACTTGTGCATTATAATTTGACCACTGATAATGCCCCAAAATGTTTCTCTTAAACTACGAACGTATATAGTATAGAGAAGTTGTCGTATCCATAGGTAGGTGAAAAATTTGTAACTTGAGAGATTGCTAAAAATAAACATTTAAAAAGGTAAGCGATATTTCAAAACAAAGTTTAAAATTAAGTAAATATTTTTGTGGGTTTTTTTAATTCAAAATTTAAAACATAAAATTAAAACGGTAAAGCTTTGAGAATCTCTTGTATGTTTTGCAACTGATATGAAATTTTAACTCTATTTAATAATTATCTAATTTATTTGATTTATTATATCCTTTCTCGTTAATTGCATACACTTTTACTATTTTTATAAGTCAACTGAGAGCGACAATATTGCAAGCCATAATGCAGTAAGGGTCTTCTTATAAAAATAGCAAAATATTCATCTCTCACTAATGATTAGGTGCATTAATTATGAAAATTATAACCGTTATCACTACAATTATAATTAACATAATTTCAAGATAGAAAAGATAATAACAAATCAAAATTAATATATTTTAATGGAATAAATTATTGCGTTAATTGCAGAGCACCCCGTCTTATTAATTGGTTTAAGAATATACTATGTCATTCTCTGTCTACAATAAATTAAGCATTTACTATGCTAGTCCATGTCTATAATGGAGCAAAAACTCAACTTAATAAATGAGCATGATTTTAATATTATTAATATTAATTATGCAACACAATCAAATTACATAAAAAAAAAGCATGTCTGAGTTTATGTAAAAATTGGTAGCACAACAATACTAATAACAATTATTAAAAACGTAGAGGTATAATTTATTCCATAAAAATATAAGCATTACAAAGCAGATATAGAGTCAAAATCCATACTAGTGCACTATATATACAAAATCATCTCTCTACCTCACCAGACTTTCTACATTAATTTAAGCATTATTTTATTATTAGAGGATACTACTGAGTCCAACTTAGTAGCAAGAAAGAAAGAAGAAAAGACGAAGGCCCGAAGGCCATAGGATGTGTCGAATGAAGGGGGCATTGCATGGTATTTACAGTAAATACAATCCACTATTTACCATTTTTTATTAATATTTTATTAATTTATTTAATTATTTAATTGTTTTATTAATATCCTAATCTAAATACCCCACCCACAAGACTCACATGAGTTGATTAATATATATATATATTTTTTTGCACTGAAACACGTCTTCAGTGTGCAATTTGGCCTTTGGGATCTTGTGCAATGTGGATCATGGCAGCAAAAAAAAGGGGAGATCTGGCATGTTGAAATTGTGATCTAGCGGTCAGAATTTGAGGCAAAAAGTGGGACCAGCAGGACCGTGTGGGACCACAATTGAAGACCATTAAATTAGTCTAGTAATCAGATCTTCTGCTGGAAGAACAATCATATGTGAAGATGATTGCACGGGATTTCAGAGCTATTTGAGATTCCCCTGACTGACTCTGACAGCTTTGTCGACCCGTGCGACAAATACGCCAATCAAACTTCAACGCGTGGATTCCACTACTGACGCAAGGTTGACGGTGGTAGAGATCCAATGGCTGAGATAATTTGGGTGACGCATTCGAAGGACGAAGACGTGCCATGTGTCCAGCATTTCAAAATTCAATTTTTAATTGTTTAATGATGCATTTAACGTTCGATTTTCTCCGTTTTGGCTCTATTTTGCTTCGTTTTTCCTCTAGATTTTGAATCTAAAATTCACAAATACACTAAAATTAATTATTTTACAAATATAATATTTACAATAATATACAAAATATTTATTTTACATCAAAACACATAAAAATAATTACAAACTCCTAAAATTTCCAGTCTTTTTCATTTTGGCACTGATATAATTTTTAAAACTTGAAAATATTTTTAAGAATTACTAAAATATAATAAAAAATATTTACAAACTTAAAACACACTATTACACACATTAAAACTCAAAATAAAATAACCACATGTTATTTTTACGGTTTTGATCATTTACAAACTAAACCATATTTAACACACCAAAACGACTCTAAAATTACCAAAAATATTATTACATGTAAAAACATGCTAAAAACATATTTTTAAACACATTTACACACTAAGGCACAAAAATACCTGTTAACACAAAAATGCTATTAATTAGAAGATTTAATAAGAAATAAAAGTTTAAATAAATAATTTTATCCTTAGAAAATGTACACTTTTGTAGTCTAATCACACCTCTCAATAAGCTTATTGCTAGTCCCTAGTAATTAAAGCAATAGAATTTTGAGATGATTTACTGAATATTCACAAAATGAAAACCATTTAACTATTATTTGTCTAATCTAAGCAGATAAACTAACAAAACAAGAATTTTATTTGAACAATTTATATGCTATTTAGCAAATGTATATTAACCATGCTTAACGCAACATAAGGTAATGAATAAATATGGAGTTTCATCCAAAACCAATAAGAGAATTGTTCTGATATTTTGCTTCAAATCACTCCTGCAGGTAGCAACAATTCAAATTATTGATTTGGAACAATTAAAGAGTATAAACATAAAAATATATACAAAAATTAAACTTTACAACAGTTGTGGATATGCAATGTTTGGCTCCCTTAAGCTTTCTCTATAACCCATTTAACGAGCTTTGCGTTAGTAACTCTCAGACCAGTTGGCCTAAGGTACTAGGTGTTGAAGCACCCCTTAGAATTTACTTACTCGAGTTAAAGAGGCTACAAAACCAAACTTATCCAACTTTATTCATTAATTACATATTTACACACTTTATTTATTTACAATTATTTTTATTTCTTTTTATTTATTTCTTCTTTTTTTCTTTTTTTATTAATTAGTTAATTAATTTTGAAAATGTTACTGCCTTCAATTGTTCATCTTCACAAAATAACAAAACTCAAATATTCATAGCTTTGACTTACCATCACAATGAAGCATTACAGTGTGTGTGTGAAAAGAATGGTTTACAAACACTTTGAAAAATAAACACAAAAATTTAAATAAAACTAAAGTTTTGAGAGTCTACAAAATTAGATAATTCAAAGAAAAAAAATGATATTATATTAATATGATATTCAGAAATTAAAACAAAATAATAAACATTAATTACTAAGAAACTAATATTTGCAAAACATTTTTTAATTTTCTTTTTAATTTTATGACTCACAAAATAAATAACACACAAATAATGAAAAATGCTCAAAAATCTAGAGCAAAAATTTAAAAAAATGGGCAACAATTGAAAATTTTTTGGCACAGGACAACATTGAAGCACAATTTTGAGGCACTACTTTCATGCACAATCCTCTCTCCCCGACCTAAAATGTACACTGCCCTAATGTATAAAAAGAATAATGAGAGTAGCAAAAATATTACCTGAATTAGCATAACTACAAAGATGATCTATAGCAAACTTAACAAACCAAATTAAAAACTAAAATGAACACATAAGAACTGGTCTTTTAAAGTCAGATTTCCAAGACTTTATTTTTTTTGTTTAAAAATTAAAATTACTTTTCAAATTCTTCAAATGCGTTTCAAGAGGCCGCAAGTATAAAATACTTACTAATCACATTGATTATGTCCTCCTTAATCTCAGCCATTTTAATTGAATTATTAAGTAATTCAATTTCAAAGATTCTTTTTTAAGAAAATTAAAAAAATAAAAAACACACTTTTTTATTGAAATTTATTTGAAAATCTAAACAAATTAAATTTATAAAAACAAATTTATTAGAATGCATCTCGAGAGAAAATAGTTTAACTCCTTAACTCAGCCATTCTAGACAAATTTAATTAACAGCCTTCATTTTAAATTTTCAAAACAAATCTCAACATTTTTTAATTTTTAAAAGAAAAAAAATAGCACACGAAAAACATACAAAATATATTACAAAATATATTACAAAGAAGGGAAGGTAAAGATATTACTTGGAAAGTGTTTTTGCATCGCTTGATCCTCTGAATTCAGTAAATCTTTCTTCCAGTTCCACTCGTAGTGGAAAGTCATCAAAGAGTGGCTTCCTCCCATAGTAAGTGTCAAAGGATACCACATATAGGTCTTCCATGAAAATGCCCTCAAGATTGGCAAAATATGAAACATGTAAATTCATGCAACTTAAACTCATTTTATGTTCTTGGTAGGTCCATAAAAACGATGTTAGAGGTGGTGGCTATAACGCCCCCTTATGGACGTCACAATAATCGTTACTTTCATCCTTGTTATCATTATTGATAAAATATACCACTTAAATTTAGACACAATTTGATAAACATATCCCAAGATCTATGCATACAAATTTTTTTTTTTTAATATTCCAAATATTTCAAATCTTTTTTTTTTCATGGTTTATCAATGCTAAATTAACAAAACCATAATTCAAACAAAATTTCAAAACAAACTTCAAAATCTGTTTTAAACAGTTTGGTAGACTGAACTTTTGAAAAATAAAAATAAATGTAAAACAAGTCTTTTTACTTAATGGTGCGGAAATTATAGCATTCAAAGAAATAAAAACATATTCAAAAAAATTATTCTTTCTTGGCGTTTTTTCGTTTCCGATCCATCGTTCATAGCTTACACGCCCGTCCTCGCCCTCCACCTATTCCATGGTCCTCTTACCTTTATCTACAACATGATTATAAACTAAGCAAGCAAAAGCTTAGTAAGTACACTTTCCTATCTCACAGCATAAAACATTTTATGAACGTCTTTATGAAACATCATAATCATAATCATCATTAACATAATAGTGCACTTGGCATAGTTTCATATAGAACATATCTTTCATTATCCTTATCCATATTAAAAACTTTGTTCATTTTATCTTTGGGGCCCAAGTGTTGCACCATAAACATTATTATCATAGGTGTGCTGTCATGAGAGGAGAGGGGTAGCTAATCCTAAACCAAACATAACAAGTCCAACCTTTGGGACATCATAAACATAAACATAAACATAGGGTGTGCAACACTTAATTAAAAGATACATATATATAGATATACTTTTAACATACCTCATCATTGAAACATTTGTTAAACTTTCTTGTTGCAACAAGAGTTTTCATGAGAAAACAACATGTAAAAACAAGCTTTAAAAATTATCATAAAACATATTTTCAAAACTTTTTCGTAAACTTTTATCATGTTGTAGGTAAGAATATACTTACTTGTCTTGCTTGCTTACTAAACCTTAACTTTGTTGACGTTACTACGGTTTTTGGTGTGCTCGCCTTTTAGAGTGTTCATGTCAAACATTCATATTGATCATAAGTCACTAGCAATACTATTAGCAATATATAAATATCTCATACTATCATTAAACATCACTTTATCATGTAATAATATCAAGAAGGACAAAATTACAATTTATGAACCTAGGGCATAATTCCCGAAAGTAGGTAGAATGACCTTTATTCACTTAAAAATTCATAATAATTTCATCTTAACTCCAAATCAATAAAAACCAGTGGCATTAGAAACTAGACTCAAAAAAAAAAGATTTGATATATTACATGCATATTTTAACAATAATTTTCATGAAGAAAAAGTCGTTGAAATTCAATCTAAATTTCGGGTCTTTGTAAATTTACACAGCTTTCAAGGTCAATTTAAAAAAATCATAACTATTTAAAGAAAACTCTGATTCAAGCGATTCCAAAGCCAAACGAAAGCTTAAGATGTCTAGTATTTGAGAAAAATATAAGAAAATATAGAAAATGCAATACAGAATAAAAAATTACTGAAACATGACGGCTGTTAGGTATTTGTATGAAAAGTAGACTTAAGGCATCAAAAATTCAATAATTAAAATAAAATTACTTTAACCCTAAAATTTTTAAGACAACCTAGTAACATATATATATATATATATACAGTACCACAAAAAGTCTCATTAGCAAGTAAATTTGTTTAGCCATACGAATAGGTCACATAAACAAGAAGTATCGAATTCACTGAATAGACAGTCATAAAAACTTATCTTAAATAAAATTTAAGAACTCATAAAATATTCATTAAATAACCACAAAATTTTCCAGATCATAACTTAACATATGCATGAATATCTCTGTAAAATTTTGTTCAAATCAAAGGTCATTTGCCCCTTAAACATTGACTATACTTTTGTACAAAATACCAATCAGCAATAGTTTGGTCATGAGTGGTAGAAAAAGAAAATTTAATATCTCAGCATAGAAAATTCCAAATAAAGTGAAATTTTGAGGAATATCACATAACACATACATAAACATCATATTAAAATTTTAGAGCAAACAGAAATTCATAGGCAAAGTTATAAGGGTCGGATTACAAAGGAAACAAAATTTCAGTAATAGTCTAGAATGAGTTTCTTACCTCCAAAACGATTCTTCTTAATTCTCTTGAATTATCTAAGTGAAAACCCAATATTTCATTCAATTGTTTGCAGAAAAATAAGGGAGAGAAGGGAAGAAAACATGGAGAAGAAAGAGAGAGTGTCTAAGAAAATTTTAGAGAGAGAGAGAGAATTTTCTTTGGCTAGAAATTTAGAGAATAAAGACTTTGGTGGCTTAGAGGTATATTTATAGGTTTATGAGAGAGAATGGATTAGATAAGTGTAGAGAACCCTAATCCTAATCTAATTTGATTTTCTTTTTTTTTTCTTCTTTTTTTTTCCCTTTCTTACGGCTACTGCCGTTATTATTATTATTATTATTATTATTATTATTATTATTATTGTTTTTTACACGGCAATATGCCATTTCTTACACGGCAATATGCCGTTTCTTACTTAAGGTAAGTTATATTAATATATATAATATAATATAAATATATATAATATATTATAATATAATATATATAACGGTATAGTATAATAGACTATAATATAATAATGTAATATAAATATATTATATTATAATATAATATAAAACAATTATAATACATAATTACTTATATACAGCAATAATATTTACTTCCATAACCCCAAAATATTAATTTTCACATTATTCTCTTGGACTTTTTATATTATCCAATTACTTAATGCCATTATAATAAAAATATTGCATATGTAATTATCATAGCATCATAAATGTCATAAAAATAAAAAAATATGTAGCAACATTCATGTCATCATCAAGAATATAACTGTAGGCATATATAACCCTAGAGCATTATGAAGATTATGAATTTTGAGTAAGTTGAAACCCATAAAATAAATAAATAAATACTTTAAGCTTATCATCGCTTTTGACATGAACATCCCGAGCACATCGATCTCACATGCCGTCACCTGCGACATTACTAAATAAAATGTTAATTTACTTAACATAAATAATAATAGC
>CAMOHE010042907.1:0-18505 GCA_946598075.1 Artocarpus hirsutus | reverse complement strand
GATTTTGGTATGGTTTGATCTCACTAAGGTTTTCAGGTGGACCAGTTGGAAATAGGCATGTTATGATCACATTGCATGAAATTTTCATGCTACACATCCATGCTTGATCTTGTCGTTAGTTGTATTAGTATATGTGATCATTGATGGGTCTAGTTACGACATATGTAACGAAGGTTGCTTTGGTCCTATATTGATGTGGTTAATGGACAAGATTGTTGAGATGCATAAGGTTTTGATAGCAAAATTCATGAGCTCATAAAGTATAATTCACATTTATAAAGTTTCATATATATAGCCCAAGTGGGAGATTGTTGGATCAAAATCCAATATATATGGGCTAATATATTTAATAAACGTGAATTAAAGGCTATCAATAAGGTTGCCCAATTTAAAGTGATCAGTTTGAGTTTTGGGCTTTTAATGCATCATTAAGTGTGGGCCTCCTATGTGTAGAGACTAAAAGGGTAATTATTAATTTTATGATGGGCTAAATTGGTAATTAAGGATAATTACTAGGGTTTAGCAATTATATAAAGGGGTTGTGGTCCCCAAGTCAGTACGTACATTATTTTTTTGTTCCCCATCTATAGAGAAATTATAGAGCATTCTGTGAAGGAGGATTTATGTACCAGACTTGGAAGATCGTCAACCAAAAGGACTCAAGAATCACATTCAATCAATGGATTCAGGTTAGCTTCCGCATCGTATTAATATTCTTGATGATTTGACATGAATGATCCTGGATGATGATGGTTTTCATCACAGTTCTGTTCTAACAGAGAGATCCGAAGTGAAGAGCCAACACAAAAGGAACAAGACCAAATTCAGAAGAAAACAGATGAGAAAGAGAGAAAGACAAAGAAAGAGAAAGTGACTAGTTGGTGATGTAAAGGAGAAATGTAAGGCGATGTGAAGAAGAAGAAGAAGAAGAAGAAGAAGAAGAAGAGGAGGAGCAGTAAAAGCAAAGGAAAGCCAAAAATGGAAAGTGTCGTTGGTTTTGCTTTTACGTGCGGGTGGGTCTTTGCCTCTAAGCCATTTCCATTCTCTCTCTCCCTCTTTTCGTTTTATTTTATTTTATTTTTTCTTTTTCAATTGCTAACGGCTAGCTATATGTATGTACCCGGCTCGGCTTATATCCCACCCACACCAAGTTCAAAAAAAAAAAAATGTCGGCTCTTACAAGAGTTGAGTACGTCGATTGTTTTGGGGTTCAAATTAAAATTTAAAATAATGTAACAATTTAAATTTCATGTGAGAAGATACAGTCAATTCTTTTTTTTTTTTCATTCAAACTAGAAAAACACACTGTTGTAATTGAAAATATTGCACTTTTGTAAAAAGATTTAAATCTAACTCACACCTAAAAATGTCACATGTGACTAGGCTTTATTTACATATTTTTCTCAAAATTTGTCATAAATAAGCTTGTTTTTCATATTTTAAATGAGTGACATGATTTATCAATAGCAAAAAAAATTATAGAAATTCACTAATAAATGTAAGATTTACTAATGATTATAGCCAGTAAATGTAATATTTATTTAATAATTATAAGATTATTAGAAACATATAGGCCATTCGGGAACATAAGTTGGAATCTATGTTTGAACTAACAACATTATAGAAATTCTAATTTTGTAAAAAAGAATTATAGTGAAATCGGTATTTTGGTTCGAACTTTTGTTCCCAAACGAGCTCGAATTCCACTAAAAGATTTCATTAATTTTAAATCTTTCATAAAAACAAACATTTCTAAAAAAAAAAAAAAACGGCTATCTCCCCCAAAAACCTTTTTTTAAGTGAAAATCTTTTGTGTATTGTTCCTTTTTTATGGGGAAAAAACTTAGTTAAAAACAATTGAACAGAATTCCGTTGTGACGTTCTCAAGCCTTTTCCCTTTGAGAAAATTGTGCCTAGTTGTGCCAATACAATTTCCAAAGAGTAAACAATTATTTCCCCCCTTCATTCTTACAATTATTCCCCTTTTCTTGCTCCACCTAGACACTTTTTTCTTTTTTCGCTAGAACAGTTACCTAGATACTTTTGTTGTCAATAAAACACACATTGTCGTTTGTTTGAGTAGTTGTCGTTTTTGGAGTCGTTGTTGGCTGTAATTACACTTCTAAGATATGTATTACTTTTCAAAGTCATTTTTTCGGTAAATATTTATTGTCGCTTCTAAGAACAGCATTTGCTTTCCAAAAATATTGTCGTTGGTTACACATATTGTCGTTTTTAGCTTGTGAGTCAATTGCAAATAGTAATTAAGGGAAATAAAAATGATCATAATCACAAACTAAAAGCAATTTTATTTAACTTCATAAGATTATAACACCGCTGTTAATAAAACAGTAAGATTTAATTTAAAAAATACACTATATATTAAATCAAGGCCAGTGGTTTTGTCAACAATCAGGCTGCAAGTCCACCTGTATGAAAAGATTTTTGAGAAAATAATGAGCCTGCAAGTCAAATGCAGAGTCAAGCCAGATTACCAATGAGGCTTCTCTATGACCGTGAGACGAGACAGGCTGTACTAACCGTGGTCTACCACTGCCCCTCACATGCACGTGCAACCACTGCAAAATTTGTTAACCTTTTTTTTTCTTTTAATCATGCTGTCTTTCTTCTTTTCTAATTTTCCTCCTCTTTTGTTTTCTCTTTTTTCTTACACGAGAAGAAAAGAGACAAAAAAAAAAAAAAAAAAAAGAAAGAATAATAGATAAATTAATAAAAGGCATTCCATTACATCATCACTCTTTTAAACTTTTCCCATCTTTCCCATCTTTTTTTTTGCCCTTTTTCTTTGGGGTTCTGTATGAGTGGGTAAAAGGAACCAAATCAATATTGGATCTCCTACAAATATACAATTATATACCAAGGAAGCAAAACGATAGCAAAGTGAAAGCAATTATATATCTTGGTTTATTTTTGACCACTCCCTTTTTGTTCTTTTTATTGACAGCAAAGTGTCTAACTGGGTGTTTGGTAAAGTGATGGGAACTGCGGTTCCCACCACAAACTCATTTATAAACAGTATAAAGCTCTTACATACTATAATAACAATAAAAAAAATTGCTACAATGTAAAGCTCTCACATGCTACAATAAAAATAGTTCTCACCACTAGTTCTAATCATCTTTCAAACATCCAATAAAAGTGACTTAAAGCACTTTGGCCTTTTTCCAAAGAAAAATCTGTCATGGCATTTGACCCCTCATCTAAAGGAACAAATTCTGCCACTTATTTTGTTGCTGTCAGTTGTATTTGTGGTTGACTTTGGATCTAGCACTAATGCAAACTGCGCTTGCTTTTTACCGTAAAATTATTTTTTTTGGTAATTTTTTTTAAAAGAATATAAACAAATACTTATCAATAAGTTATTTTTTCGTATAAATCTCTCCTATCTTTTTGGGTATTCCTTTCTAAAAATAATTCTGTTTTGGGCATTTTACCTCTCAACTAAAGGAACAAACTGTGCCACTTATTTATTGCTATCAGTTGTATTTGTAGTTATCTTTGGATCTCTCTGTTATGCGGACTCCTCCGCTGATAAGATTTTGTTTTTGGCTGTTATATCTGGTTGAAATCAATTTTCTTCTTTCTATTAATAAATCCGCTACCTTTTTGGGTATTCTTTTCTCTACAAGTGCGTGATATAAGCTAAGCCATCCCCACATAAAAGAAAATTGCCCCATTATTTTTGGTACAGGTTTAGATCAATTATAAATGTGATAAATTGGCACGCAGGAAAGTTGGTTGGGATTTGTTGGAGGGCATTATTTTTGTTTGAGTAATTATAGTACAGTAGTAACTTAGGCCTAACTAGCTTAGTTGGTTGTAAGTCCTTTCACCTTAACCATAGGTTGAGGGTTCGAGTCATGCTTAGCCCCACTCAAAAGTTTGTGGTATTCCCCCTCCCCTTGTAAAAAAAAAAAAAAAAAAAACCTAGGCCTAACTGCATTATAGTCTTACCAAACTGTTGTGATTTAAGGAGGACAAGGGCAATGCAACTGATATCAGTAAGCCAACAAGGGCAATGCAACTGATATCAGTAAGCCAAAAACCAAGATTAGCGTGTGTCAATAAAAATAGAAATATAGTGCAATGATTCTTTCTTAGTTTCTTTTTTATTAAATGCATCTGCTATTTACAAGGCTAGGATGGTGCTGTCAACTTTTTTTTTTCCCCTATAAATACGAATAACAATGTAGTAACACGTGCCGACTTTATTTTTTCAATAACTGGCCATGCAATGCATGTTTGATTAAATCATAATGTCTTTCTCTCTCAAAAGCAAAACAAAAAAAATATATGTATTAAAAGGGAAACTGTTACATTAAAGCATAGTGTTTTTACTTTTTTATGTCAATTAATTTTTTTATAGTGAGAAATTATTTAAATTATGTTGACAATGTAAATTTTAAAAATATCCTTGCTGACTCAAATATTTGAAATTACTGCTTGCTAAAATGAATTTGTTTTACATGATATAAGTGTATCCAAACACTCAGAGTGCAGGCAAGTGACAGTAATGACAAGAAACGAGTCGAGTTGATAGCAAATACTTTTATTATTGTTATTGTTATTGTTATTGTTCCACCAGATTTTTTTACTTTAGTTATCAAATCTTGTTTCAAACTCTCATTTTGTTGTTTTTAATAACATTTCACATGAAAGATTTTCTACCCGTTTGGCTACAAGGATACATCGAAAAATCGTTGAAATTTTATGCATTTTAATTTTCCACTTCATGAGTGTTTTTAATTTTTTGTATGCATTCTGCCAATGGCATCGTTGACTTGGGGTGTCGATATGCCATGAAATGATATTTATGGGATAGTAATGATTGGTCAATCCCTATATAAAAACTTTACGCACAATACTTACAAATAATTATTGTATAAAGAAAATCCGTCGTTGTATAACTTTTTCTTTTTTTTTTTTTTTTTTATTATTATTTTTTTTACGATGCAGGGCTCGTGGCTTCCATTTTACTAAGAATAAATGACGCCATCGAGATTTAAATTCTAATAAGCATACGTGCAACTTACACGCCTGACCACTTGAGATAACTTCAAGATTTTAAATCTTCATTAATAGGGTATTTGAAAAGTTGGTTAGAACAAACTTTTTTGATTAAAGAATAATGTAAAACTTTAACATTTTATAGTATTTTAAATCAAAAAATTGGTTCTAACTAACTTCGTCAAATACCCTTTAAGTTTTATTAGATATGCAAAATGAGCCTAAGTCCATGGGTAGTTCAAGCCTAATAAAAAAAAAAAAAATTAGACTTGTAGACAGACGGACCCAACCCATAGATCAAGCTACGCCGAAGTTCTTCAACATATTGATTGGCTACATCCCAAGCTGAGTAAGTTCTTAGGTTGGTCTAGGCTTTGCCCTACTTTGCTGAAATTTTAAATCTTCTAGTCTTTTCTTTATCATGATATATGATAATCATATTTTTTGTGAGAACCTTCATGGGAGAATCTTAAATAACAAAATTTAATTTTTTTTTGCTAATAAATTTAACTAAAATTTAAAGTTTTTGGTATGAAAAATAATTTCAATGTTAGTCTTTAGTTTGTTTCCATAATTTTATTGGAAAAAATTATTAGGACTAATCATAGTTACACCTATTTTAATTTTAATTAGAAGTATAAGCATTACCATAATTGTTTTAATTGGGGATTTGAGATGGGTACAGCTTTAGGCTTGTAAAGGGTTAAAATTCAAATGTACTATTTCAATAAGGAATTTTAAGCCTAACTTACACATTTTAGGGGGTGTTTGGCAAAGTAGTTCCCACCACAAAATCAGTTATAAACAGTAAAAAGCTCTCACATGTTACAGTAACAATAAAAAAAATTACTACAGTGTAAAATTCTCATATGCTACAGTAAAAATAATTCTCACTATTAATTTCTACCACCTTTCAAATACCCTATTAATGTTACAATTATTCTGGCTGGAAGGAGCATTATATTATTTTTTTTTCACGATGGTCAAAAAGTAAGATGAGAATGACAAAATAAAGCATTTTAAAGTTGAATCTGATAGGGTCAGCTCATCCAACTCACGTCCTAAATTCTTCCAACGCACATGTCTTTTTCTTTAATTTTGGAGTTATTTTGATATGAAGTGACGTTTAGAGACCTACCCTGACCCCCCTTAAAAGTACACTTTTTTTGTTAATTTTAATTTTTGTTTTCTTTCAAATGGGTTTGTCCTACGGAGCCAAAGTAAGTTACCAAACAGCCAAGAAGCAAAATCCAAGATGAGATTGAGTTTTAGAGTGGACCCAAACACGCGCTAAACTTCGATACAAACGAAGCCAAACAAAACAAACATGCCAACAAATCTCAACAAACATCGGAGAAAACAAGGAAAGAGGAGCACCATTTATTGCAAAAACACGAGACCAGACCAAAAGAAACGTCGTTATAAACCTTTCTTCCTTTCTCTCCGATAATTCTCACTCACAATCTTCTTGTTCTCCGTCTCTCTCTCTCTCCTCTCTTTCTCTCTCTCTCTAAAACTCTTTCAAATCCTTCTCTTCAATACCAGATCTCTCTCTAGATCTAACTCAACACACCCAAATGGCCTCTCTCACTGGATCGTCGCTTTCCTTTAAGACCTCCTTCAAGCCTAGCCTTGTAAATACTCTTCTCAAATTTTCACCTTTTTTTGGTTTAATTTATATGTGTTGATATTTTTGCTTTCTGGGTATTTTTTATTTTAGTGATATTTGTTCTCTTCTTGTTGTTCTTGAGCTTTTTTCTTGTTAGAGTCTCTGTTTTTAGCTTTCATTTCTTTGCAATGTTTAGGCTTTTCTTATATTTGTCAATTGTTAGTGAGTTTCTTGTTTTTCTTCTAAATACGGATTTGATTTCTAATAATTGTTGTGACATTATGATTTTTTTTTTCAATCAAGAATCAAGCTAGGACTTGATATGCATGCAATTTAAAATCATTACTTTTTGAAATATTTTACTAATTCTTTCAAATTATGCAATTCCTCATATTTTCTTAGAACTTTTTGGGGAAAATATCATAAATTGAAGTGGTAGCATGCATAATATGGACATAATCTTGTTTGGCATACACAAATTTTATCTTTCTTAAGGTCTGTTAATGCATCTTATGAGGAAGTTGAAGCATAAAAATATGAGGTGGTTTAGCTATATTTGCTCTGTATCCAAGTTTTGGAAAAGAATATTTTTTCTTAACTGCTTTAGCAGAGGCTGGGCTCCTAGATGACCCATTGGAGATCCTTAACAAACTAGCAATTTGAAAATAGTTAAATATGCAGTTGAAATCTTCTTTTTTTTTTTTAAATTAATGAAGATTCTGTGGTAGGTAAAATACACTTAATTGGTAACACACAATTATGAGCTGTCAGATCTTCGTTAAGCTCCGTTAAATTGTTATATTTTTCTTAATTTATCATGAGCTGTCAGATCTTGAATTTTTGTTAAATTGCTATACTTTTCTTAATCTAATATGATTTTTGTGTGATCTTGCGGCTCAAAATTGTCCTATCAATGGGGTCTTTTTTTATACCATAGCATAGAATTCCTTGTTATTATTTAATTGAAAAAAGAGTCAATTCCTTATTGTGCTTAAATCACTTCTTCATGTTGCATGTCTAAGCAGGTACCTGCCAGCAGGATCTCTAACGTAAAATCCATCTCATTTTCGGCGCACTTCCCGTCTCTTAGGTCGCAACCTAGGCGGGGCCTTCTTCAAGTTTCCTGCGCTGTAAGTCTATCTATCTATCTAATCAAGTACTAGGTATAGAATTTGATAGTCTAGTTTTGTTGGCATGCCAAATTTTTAGTTTCAATGACATATGTATGTTTTGATCCATGAGGACTAATTGCAATTATAACGTAAGCACATTTTTAGGCATGGATTTAATTAAAACTAGTTGAATCTCTTGTTGGTCAGGCCAAACCAGACACTGTGAAAAAGGTCTCGGAAATCGTAAAGAAGCAACTGGCTCTTCCTGAGGATTCTACTGTCAATGGAGAATCGAAGTTTGCTGCCCTCGGTGCCGATTCCCTCGACACGGTAAACTATTACCTAACCAATGCCCTTAACCTTGAATTCTCATGAGTATATTGTTTCCTATGTTTCAAACTAGATGCCTTTCTATGGTTGATGTTTGTTTGCTAAATTGTAAGTTTGAAGAATCACAAAACAGGAAGGATTGCAAAGCATCTTTGTCAAGACTAAAATTCGGAAAAGTGCACTTTAAAATAAGAAAAATTGTGTTGATCTACTTTCTATCCAAGTTTTGCAACACTTTCATTCTTTGTGTTTTTTTTTTCTCAAAAATGGTGGAGATTTTCTTAAGCATATCTCCATGTGATTCCCGCCACATTCCTCACTTTTTTCTTTGGTGCTTTGAGAGTTTGGAGGATTTCAAAACAGAAAGCAATTGGGTTTCTGAAGAAATGGCCAATTGGCTTAGAAATCAAAACTTAGTGTTAAAACATTTCAAGACATTTTTTCTCACGCTCTAAAATCAATTTATTATATTGTCTGCTCATTTTTTTTTTTTTTAATCTACGTTATTCATGCAGGTTGAGATTGTGATGGGGCTTGAGGAGGCTTTTGGTATTACTGTGGAAGAAGAAAGTGCTCAGAGCATTGCCACCGTCCAAGATGCTGCAGATCTCATTGAGCAGCTCGTTGAGAAGAAGGCGGCTGCTTAGAGTTAGACTTTGTTTGCAGAAAGCTATTTTATCTCTGACTTTGTTATGGTTTTTCATTTCCTTTTTGTTTTGCTTTTTTGTTTCCCTTGAAAAGGTTGAGCCACTAGCAGTTGGCTTTCAAATCTTGCAAGTCCTCCATGTTTTTAATGTTGCAAAGGTTTCTTGTAATTTTTATATTTATTTAAGCAATAAAGTAGTACTTTGGAAATTTGTCTTGAGTTGACTCTGCTTGCGTGTCAGATCTTTCTTTTAGACCTTTGTTGCCGACATTTGTCTTTCTTGTTATCCTTCACTCACGTGGTGTCATCAATTTATCCAGGGTCATTTACCATTTTATAGCTCTATTTTATTTTAAGTTTATTTAAATAATATATTTTTAATTTTTGGTCCGATAAATTTATATCAAATTATATATAATACAAAAAGTTAAATTTATATCAGATTATATATAATACAAAAATTTATACTTTTACTTATTCAATCTTCAATAATTTTGACTCAAAAACTTATCCAAAATACTCTCAAATTAAGTTTTTGAAATACTCTCAAATTAAAAGGATAACTTTAAAAACTAAAAAAAAAAACTTTATACCAAAATTTACCATGAAAAGTAACTGTCTTTTGTGTTTTCATTTTTGTTTTTTCTTATTTTTATTTTTTTAATATTTTACTTAAAGATAATTTAGTTATTTAAGGTATAAATTTGTATATTAAATCTAATATAAAAGTATATATTTGTATACATTTAATTAGATTGAACACTGAAGATATAGTTTTTAAATTAATTTAAAACAGAAAGTATAGAAAGTTAAATATCCCATTTATCTATACAAACAAGCTATTGTCTAAATCCATTGTCGTTTTTAAGTAACTGCCTTTTTTTAGTCCTTGTTTCATTGTTCGTAAGTGCAAGTGTCGTTTCTAAGTGATGTACCCTTCGGAGAAATGTTGTCGTTTGTCTTCATCTTCGTTTGCAACCATCGTATTCTTACAACCAGAAAAAAAAAAAAAAAGAAACTGTCGTCTTTACCACGTATTTTGCCATGTGTTTAGCCGTTATCTAGTTTCTGCCACTAACGAAAACAATATAGTATGTAAGACTTTTGTTACTTTTATTGTTAGTGTAGCATATGAAACTTTACGTTACCAAACATCAACTTTACGTTACCAAACATCACCTAGAAGCGAAGGGTTGGTGCATTAATGCAAGGTGAAGAAGAAATTCATGATAATGTGGCACTGATTGTTGCATTTTGCCAACACTCAAGTCAAAGATGTTTACATGACAAATGGGACAAAGCAGCGTGTCGTAAATGACATTCACAAAAACATGAAAAATATATATACATATATATGTATATATATTGGTGTAGTTTTACTTGTCTATAATGATGTTGTGTACATGACAGAATGTCGTTTCTGTGTCGTTTTGTTTATAATTAAGCAAGTTGAATAATCATAAGAGATGAGGATGACAAAAAGAATGGATAACTAGAGCTTGAATTGACATAGATGTAAACGTTGGCAAAAGTATAAAACCAAAATCAAATCAATCTAACACATATAGGGTTATAGGCTTCATTTGATACTAACTTCTGCTTCTTCTTTTAGTCTATAGATAAAGAGAAGTAAAAGTTGTAAAGTTATAGCTTTTTAATAAGTGTTTGAAATCATATTTTTAAAAAGACTTTTATAAGTTAAAATGGTTTGCTTCTACTTTTAGTCTATAGATGAAGAGAAGTAAAAGTGGTAAAGTTATAGTCTTTTAGTAAGTGTTTAACCATATTTTTAAAAGGGCTTAGCTGGGGATCCATGTTGTTTTCCTCTCGACGATGAAGCTTATCCCCATCGTCTCACTGGCCGACCTTGACCCCTGTTATTTTGAGGTCATATCTAATATTCAGAGTTTGCCTTGATTTGGTACTGCTCTCGCAACCCGCCATGGTTTAATCTTTTACGAAGTATAAAGTATCAAAAATTCTGGGAAAAACCAAAGTTCAAGATTCGATATGGGACAACTTAGTATTCCTTCATTCATTCTCATTATAAGTCAAAATGGTGTTATTTTTTTTAAAGCTATAAATATGTTATATTTAAGTTTATAATGTGTTATTAACACTCTGCTACAAGTTTTAGACTTTTTTTTGAAGTTCTTTTTTCACAAGCCATATTTTGTAGCATTGATAGGAAGCACTTTTAGAGAACCAAAACATTTTTTACAGATCATTTAAACACTTCTAAAAACAACTTTTAAACCTAAGAAGCTAAAAAATACTTCTAAAAAGCCCTCCCAAACAAACAAGGCCATGTAATTGGGAGAATGGCCACCTCTAGACTCAGCACGATGGAGAGGCTTCCAGCAAACCCAACATTGAACTTCTTTTTTTCCTTTTCATTTCCGAGTGCTCCCCACCAAAATATTGTCATCATGACATTGTTGTTTTGTTGTCAGCGAGACGATGAAGATTTAAAGCAGCTCATGCCACGGTCAGAATAAAACATGCAGAAGCGCAGAACACACAAAATCTACAAATAGATCGACCATAAATATTAAAGAAAAAATATATTAAAAAAGCTATATAAAAGAAAAAAAAAACCAAAAATCTAGGGGACCACCCTTGCCTCCGTATCTGCAACTGTTGTAATGGATCTTAATATTGGCCTGGTGAAGTTGGTTTGACCATAAATGGTTGCACGGAGAATATAACTGAAATCAGTGATTCTAATAGAGACCAAGAAGGCTTCACCATGGTTCTACAAAGCTTTATCCAACAATTGATCTCTCTCTCTCTCTCTTCCCTGTATTATGCCTATGTAACTTGTAATGTGGTGGCTCAGGGGCTAGCTAAATATGTGCTTAGGCAAGACATGAGACTGTGTATTCCAAATCCATAACTAATTACAAATATGCATTAACAAGAACTAATGACTTGGGTAGCCATGCAAGGCCGTTATCGAGTTTTATCAAGGTGGCTCATTGGCTAGCTAGGCATGGTCGCATGGAGGAAGTTTCTAAACCAGCAGTTCTGATGTCTATGAAGATATTTCTTGATGACATAATTGTTGATTTTCAAAGGAAAAAGAAAAGAGAGCATGTCCTTTTTCTAGTTTTCTTTTTGTTGTTGTTTTGTTTTGTTTTTTTAGCTGGAACAAGAAAACACACGTTTGAGGATGAATTGCACTTTTATTGGTAAAAAATAACGACTTGCTAGTAGTCACAACATTATGGAATTACAAATAGAACAAAGCATTAAACAGACCTAATGACTTCGTTGAGTAGGCTTGACAAAGATTTTCATTTGAGCAAGATCAAGGCCAAGCCTAGATATTTGTCATATACGTAGATGATGTTGGGCAATGAGTGGTTTTAACTACTATTTCAATTATGAACAGTGTAAAGCTCTCATATGTTACAGTAAAAAAAAAAAGTTGTTACAGTGTAAAGCTCTTATATGCTACAATAAAAATAGTTTTAACTAATGGTTCTCACCACCATACCAAACACCTTGTAGTTTTATAGTTCGCTTGCAAATAAATTCTAATTAGGCTCAGTGCTGTGGAAAACTCTTAGGATTTATTACAACTGAAAAGGGAAAGAACTAATATATTAGTATGTTATGGTGTCGTTGTATCTTTTCCTAGTTCAACAACAACAGAGAAACTAACAAATAAAAACATCTTTGTTTTTTCCGTTGGGAAAAGATCACTTGAAAAGTAAAAGGGTAAATGAAGTATATACTTGAAGGTTTACAAAATGATTGATTAAGTTGACGCTTCAACAAGCATCTAGTTCAAATGCTAAGAACATGCATGATTTGCATAAAAGTTGCAAACCAAAGCTCAAATCTTGGACCGCACCAGATTGACTGCTAATAAATAAAAAACAAAAGCATGTCTTGATTTAAGTCCAAGGAATTCAAGACCAAAAAGTTTTCGATTCAAACAGACACTTAGTTTACTCAGAACTGCAGTGAAACTCTGAATATGGACTTCACTCATCACAGCGTACTTCACAAAGTTTTCATACCTCATCAATCTTCGTCGCATTTGAAAGATCCAATTTTTCCTTGTACAACTTCTACAGCTTCGGAGCTTCCTCCTCATAAGGCGTGACAAACTTCCATAGAAAATATTTTTCCGTAACTGTAAATAACTCAACTAATCTACAGTCCTTCTTCACCAAATCTTTTGAGAGTAAAACTTGAAAAACTGAAAACCTAGGGATTAGTCTCTTCTTCAAGCTATATAAAAGGAGTATCGGGCGCTTGGCAATAATACAAGGGCTTGAACACATTTTGTTGATATAAAAATCCATAAACGCGTTAATCTTATCTTCAGATATCATCATACAGCATGGATCCCTTTGAAAGGCTTCCAAAACATCTTCTTCAGACCAACCCCACTTCTTATAAGCATCAACCTTACTTTCCCAAGTTGATTTGCTCACTGACCGAAACGCCTTCACCGCCTTAACAAAGCTTAGCTTCGAAGCATCAAGTCCCATTTCCACCACTTTCTTAACAATTTTATGGAAAGTCACTGAACTCACAACGAAACAGTTAGGCCCGTTTTGCATCGTTGTTGCTATATTAGATTCAGACACTCCATGTTCTCTCAAGATAGCAACGTTAGGTGCTACATACTTCTCAACACGTACTAGGATATCGGGATAGCGTTTGATAGCACGAATGGCTTTCTCATCAGACTGAAACAAGTCTCTAAAGAATTCATACGACGGAATAATGTAATTAGCTAAGCCAATTGTCAAAAAGATAGGGCATGTAGATAGCATTTTGGCCATTTTCAGGGCTAGAAATGCCTTTGCCTTCTAAAAACTCCAGTTTCGGCAAAATAATCTTCATAGCATTATACGAAAGTAGATTAGGGCGACTTCTAAAGAGGGACGAAATTTGGGTCTGAGTGAAACCATAGTTTTTGAACAATCTTATGACTTTGTCTGGTTTCTCAGGACTCCTAAGATTAAAAAACTTGGAAGCTCATAATGCAGCTTCTGGAGAGAACCCAAGTGAGTTTATGAGATATGAAACTGTAAAAGATTGTAGATTTGAACTAGGTGAGAACAATCTTAAAGGGACGAAATAAGGGTTTCGACAAAAACCCCGAATACAAGTGGGTGGTAGAGTTCTTACATAACAAATTCCAAAGAGAGTAATTTTTCGAGAAAATAAGACATGGATTCTGGAATTGGAGCTGTATGAAATCGACTTGCAGATATTTGAGAGCCAATTGTGTCTGCCTCTTAACAAATCTTGAGCTTCGGAGAGGAAGTGGGGATAAAGGAAAACACCGGAGCGATAAGCTAACGAGACATGTTTATGGATATGTTGTTTGTTCATCTGTGGTTGTAGGGAAACGACATGACGTTTCGACGAGTGCCAGAACTGCTGCAGGTGTTTTCTTTATTTTTTTTCGTCTTCACAACAAATATGTGTCGTTTCAATCATGTCGTTTTATGTAGTTATTTAGTGCATGTGGCGTTTCAACAAATAGGAGTTTAATTGTTAATTTTGTTTACGTAGCAGATAATGGTAACAATATTATCCCAGAAATAAAAAGGAATTTTTTAAGATAATGAAAAATATATAAAGAACAAAGAAAATTCTTTCAAATATAATCCATAAAAGTTTAAAGGTGAGGGGAAGAGTACCATTAGAAATGCCAAAATTTTTCATTGATACAGTCACTTTTAGTGAAGCAAGGGATTTTGAATAAAAAAAAAAAAAAGGAAACGTGTTGTTCTAGTCTGGATTTTGTTTTATCGTATTCTTGAAATGGGGTTTTATTTCATTTATAAAGAAGCAAGATATGCATATTTGTTTTTTCTTCGATATACATACAAATATATATATATATATATATGCGATATGTATTGTATTGTTTATGTATCTGTCGTCTGATCATGAAAACGGCATGTCTTTTCAAGAATCAAGTTTGAACTATCTACGAGAACAAGGTGTCCTATTTACTAAGAAATAAAAACGACGTGCAATCTAGTCTTGGCAACAAACATGTGTTTCCACGGTGTTGTTTACACGTTAGGCAAAGATCATTCAAAAGTTACACTCGTCATCAAGTTAGCAAAAATGAAAGTTATTGAATAATACCTAAGATAATCTAAAAGAACTAAACTCAGTTACTGCTTCAATAGGCATGTAGTTCAAAGAGACCATGCATGATTTGCATGCAGAATAAAATAAGAAAAGAAAGAAAAAGGAAAGGGGGACCTAGTCTTAGACCTCAATGAAAAGTCCTCAGCTAGATCACGGGTGTTTGACAAAATTAGTTAGAATCAACTTTCTGGATAGAAAATAGTGTAAAGCTCTCATAAGCTACAATAAAAGGTAAAAAGTTACTACAGTGTAAAGCTTTCACATGCTATAGTATTTTAAACTAAAAAATTGGTTCTAACCAATTTTGTCAAACGCAATAAAAAATTTGGTCTTCAATAAGAGTTTGTAGAAAACTGCTTGTTAAGTTTGTCTCTAAAGTGGGTTAAGTTAAGCTAAAGAATGGATTCTATAACAGTACAAAATCACTAGAAGAAAAAAGAACATATGTACCAGTAATGCTTCAACATGTCTGTCTTTTAGAGACAAGTCAAACGCCACCGTATTGATTTAAACATCAATTGCAAACAAACAATCCATTCTTGGACGTCAACTTAAGGGTACTCAAATTGAAAGTGTCTCAAATAGATTAGCTTAGTTGACAACGGAAAATTGAACAATTATATTAATTTAAGCAAGCAGAAGCCAAATTCTCCGGTTGCAACATCAATTTATCATTGTCTCTTTACAAATGGTGTTTATGCTTTTCCTTTTAAATATTTTGATATTTTACCTCTTTTTTCCTCTTTTGTTCTTTTTGCCTCCATTTATTTTCTGTAGTATTTTATCCCAATATTCTTTTATTTTTTTTCATTTTGGCTTTTTTTCATTTTCTCTCCATTTCAATGTTATTGATCTTAAATTTATTTAATTGATCTCTAATTTATTAAACTCCCAATATCAACTCTCTTTGAAATTATCTCATTGATTGTAATCAAATTTGGCTTATATTATAGTTAGTTTCTTTCATTATTTTCATGGTCAAATTTTTGCGCATGTTTCTCAATATTTTGAGTTTATCTAAATTGAAGAATTAAATTAAAATTTTACTTCGTTAATAAAAGTATAAAATTTTGACTATGTAACTAAAAAATTGACTATTTTGAAACAGAATCTAACACTATAATGACATATGAAAGTTTTAAAAAAGATAAAATAATAAAAAAGCATTTAAAAAACTAATAAAAAATTTAAATAAAAAATCAAATAGCATCATCGCCCATTCTTTTTGTTCCCTTTAAAAATATTTTTCTAATCTATTTGTTTCTTTTGGTATTTTACTCCTTGTAAAACCCTACCCATTATAACCGTATCATATTTTGTCTAAAAATAATCAATTTATTAACTAAGGAATTTAAATTGTATATTTCATAAATTACAAGATAGTTAAACCTAAAAATAAACATGGGCAATCAAAATAAAACAAATGTATATCTTTAAAGGTTATTTTCTGCAACCTTTTCTTACGAAAGCTCTAAATGAAAATTTCCTTCTGTTCATTCTTTTATTTATAATCTTATGATATTAAAACTCCAATTACAACTTAACAAAACTATAACACGCATAATTATATATAAATATGGATATATAAAGAAAATTAAATCAACGCTACTTCTGAAGTACTTTTTTTTTATACAAAACAAAGAATAAAAAAATTCATTTTATAGAGGAAAACGTAGTACACATAGAAATCTACTCCCCCTTGAACACGCCAACAACGCCGGCAAAGCGCACAAGGTTGTAATTGAACATATTTTTTTCTTAGTAATAATCGAACTACGTGACATATTGGAATCAAAGTATCACTATTTTTAGAATTAAAAAGAAAAAAATACAGTGAGTCCTTGCTTCCGTAATAAACTGTTGGCACCAGTCCTGCATTTTGTCACTGCATTTTGTCACTGTGGATCGACTAATTATTTTTTTGAAGTAGTTACATACTAACTGCATACTAATTATTATGCTACAAAATTATCTGAATAAGTATTATAATGATTACAATTTTTTCTATAATATTCTTTTTTTTTGTTACATTTCATGAAATATTCAAAAAATGGTTATATTTCAATTTCAATCCTATAAACTCAGCTAAAATTCATGATGTACTTTTCGAAAAATAGAAAATTACTCTTAAAAAAAGAAAATAATCAAAACCAATGCTATATATTGTTAGAGAAAGGAGATTGAGGAAATAATGGCTTAGTATTTCTTATTGATTTGAGTAATATATATATATGTATATACAGAGAATTAAGCATTATGATAAGTTACACAAAGGCATAAAGTTAGGGATCTATCCTAGAATTAGGAGATTACAATTAATTACTATCCTGCAATTAGGAGATTTCAACTAATTACAAAAATCTGAAAAATACAGGAAAATCTTTTGTGATTTATTCTCTAATATCATGAAAATCTTTTGTGATTAATTCTCTAATATGCCCCCCTCAAGATGGATCTCCAGAGGAGATGCCAATCTTGACCCGTAAGTGTTGGAAGCGGCTCCGTGGAAGAGGTTTGGTAAGAGCATATGCAAGTTGATCTTCAGAAGATACATAAGCTACACGAAGGGCTCCTGATTGAACTTGATCACGAATGAAGTGATAGTCAATGGCTAAATGTTTCATTCTCGAATGAAAAACTGGATTGGAACAGAGATGGGTAGCACCAACATTGTCACAATAGATAACGGGTGCAGTAGAAAGAGTGACACCAAGTTCTGTGAGAAGTGAACAGGCCCACCGAATGTCTGATGCGGTAGCGGCCACTGATCGATATTCAGCTTTTGTATAGGACCGTGCAATAGTACGTTGTTTATTGGAGGACCATGAAATAGGATGACGACCAAGATATACAATATAGACACTTGTGGATGTGTAATCATCTTTATTGCCAGCCCAATCTACATCAGAGAATGCATGTAAGGACAACGGATTGTCCTTAGAAAGGAAAAGACCATATGATGATGTACCACTGAGATAGTGAAGTAAGCGTTTGGCGGCGTTCTAGTGATCTGATGTTGGGCGATGCATGTACTGAGAGAGTTTGTTAACAGCATAGGCAATGTCTGGTCTAGTGAGGGAAAGGTATTGTAGGCTGCCAACAATTGTTCTATATTCTGTTGGATCTGTCAAGGCTGTCCCTGAATGTAGAGATAGACCAGAAGCAGTGGACAGTGGTGTGATAACAGGTTTTGCACCAGTCATTTTTGTTCGAGAAAGAAGGTCTGTTATATATCGTCGTTGAGTGAGAAGCATGCCAGAGTTGAAGTGAATGACTTCCATGCCAAGAAAGTAAGACAGTGAACCAAGATCTTTGATGGAAAAGCGATTTGCAAGAAAAGTAATGAACCTTTGTACTGCTGAAGATTGACTGCCTGTAATGATAATATCATCCACATATACAAGAAGATAAATGGTGATGTTGCCAGAATGAAGGACAAATAAGGAAGTGTCAGCATGAGAGTTTTTGAAGCCTGACTGAAGAAGAAATTGGCGGAGCTCAAAATACCAGGCCCTTGGAGCTTGTTGGAGACCATAAAGAGCTTTCTTTAGTTTGCATACATGTGTGGGATGGTCTTTGTCGACAAAGCCTGGGGGTTGGGCCATGTAGACATCCTCTGAGAGATGACCATGTAAGAAGGCATTATTG
>CAMOHE010042906.1:0-14703 GCA_946598075.1 Artocarpus hirsutus | reverse complement strand
ATTGGCACGTTGTCATAGGTGATGATGTGTTGGATCGGGACATAAAGTGAATTGATTTGGATTAATAATTTTGTCTTGGCAAATCGATTCACTTTAGACAATCATTTGTATTGTATCTTAATCTTGAGATGAATAGTGGGCCTGTTGTCTTGACTTGTGTCTTTTGATGTGCCAAAAGGTGACACCCACATCTTAATAGTGGTATGCATGCCGGTACATTGGAGGCATGACTCTTGATGACGTAGACCTATTATTCATAGATATGGAATCCATAGCTCATCTTTAGGAGTAGTGATATCCTTTTATATGCGTTATCCTATAATTGAAAAACTGGAGCGCTTAACCATTTGGATATATAGGTGTAACCAAATGGTATACTGTCTTTGGATGGTCAGTTTTTTGAAGGTGAGATAATGGAACGTACGATAAAAATAATCAGGAAGGTAAGATAGAACTTGTCCTTAAACCGATTATGGATAATCCTATGGGGATACGGTACACTATGATATGTCATGATGACTTAGCTATGCAGGCTTCGTTATTCTATAGAGTTCGAGAGTGCAGCTCCAAGCTTTTAGTGGAGTAGCATTGGAGTTGATAATTATGAAATGTGTATCTGGGATATTGAGTTTCATAATTATCAAGAGCTTGAACTATATAGGACCATTTGGTCCCCTTTGCTAGCTCACAAAGTCCTATAACGATATGGCGTGCTTTTCTAATTATTGGTGACTTATGTTAGATTTATTAGATTGGTTGAAATTTGAAAGAATCAAATAATTCATGTCTGTTTATCGGTTGAATTAATTTTGTGACAAAATTAATTCAAGATTGAACTTGTTGAATTGTTGGGATTAGATAATTCTTATTTGTTTATCAGTTGATTTAATTTTGAATAAATTATATCAAGATAACCTTGTAGAATTATTAGGAATCTATTTATTTTCCTAGAGATTATCTAGATAAAGTTGTTTTAATTAGATAACTTTTCTATTAGGTTATTTGAATTGAAACTGGGACTTTATCTTATAGAATCTCGCATGAAAAATAAAAGATTCGTTGAGTTTTTTTTTTCCAGTAGTTTGGCATGCCGATCTTAAAGTTCGGCCGGCCGATGGGGCATGTTCGGCCTGCCTATGAGAATGTTCGGTCTGCCTATGGGCGAAATAAAAATCATGCATTTTTACGAGGATTTCATCCGATATTGATCCGAATTTGATTTTGATTCAAATTTTTGAGGCCTTATCTGATATAGAATGACCCTAGACCCAACCTCTATAAATAGGGAGTGAGTCTCATGAGTTATTTAGATCAATTGAGAGATTAAGAGTGATACTCTACTGGTGAGAATCTAAAACTCCCTGAGTGCTCTTGTTCACAAATCACAAACACTAGCTTTGGGTTCTCTCAATTGATTGGAAGGATAATCACCTTGAGGAAGAGCTGTACGTGTGAGCCCACACTCACTCCAATCGTGGATAGAGAATAGCAAAGAAGACCAGTTGGTTGAGGATCTTCTAGAACGTTACTTCTCTTCACAGATTATGGGAGTTCTTCGGCATTCAAAGGTTAGTAAGATCAGGTTAATTTATACATATAGCATGTCAAACTTATGTTTTGGAAAATACTCTGATTTAAAATTTTTAAAATTCTGCTGTGTATTATTTTTCCAACAAATGTGATGACTTCAACTAACCTCTTCGGCCATGCGACGAAGCTTCCAGCTGCTTCACCCATAGTTGTTGCTTCAAGTGTTGGAACATGCAATTTAGTTGTTCTAACTCTGATGGTAGTGATGCTAACACGCACGTTCTCTTCCCCTAATAGTCGTCCATGAATTGTATCAATTGGAAGGCTCTCCATCCACACCTTCCCAAGTGCAACAAGTGTACACCCACCATTAACTCTATCCTCAACGAAGAGCCTACAATGTTCGGGCCCTTGACAAGGAGGTGACAATTGGACTTTTGGAGCTTCTGGAGCTTCTGCTACAGTATTGGGAGGGTTACAACTAGCTTTGAAGCTATTGCGTTGTGAGATGCAATCATCCGTTGACTTAGCACATCCTTAGGAAATGAGCTCAGTCACAAGACTTCGGAGTTCTGTAATCTCCATCTGCATCTTCAACATTTGAGAATTCAATCTTGACGATCCTGGTTGGAGGTCGAAGTATTGAGATTGCTTCACATACTTTGATTGATCGCGAACACGTCTTGAATGTTTCGATTTCCCTAGTGTCCTCATCAAAATGTCATCATTACTGACCGATTGGAAGCTCCCTTGACTTTCTTGCGTTGTGTATTCATCTTGTACAAGAACAACACAACCATGTTATTCAAGCAATCCTTCATCCTGTAACGCCCCCTTTTACAAACGTCACAGATGTCATTACATTCATTCATTTAACCATTAATTGAAGTAAAACTATTATAAATTATAACATGTATTTGAAATCATAGTTTGGAAAAGCATACCCAGGATCCATACATACATTTTTTTTTACAATTCACGAGAAATTATAAATTACTTAATTATAACAATTCACTTTTCCATAAACATCCTGTAAATAGTTTGCTAATATCATTGAAAATTAAATTAACCTTTGAAGACATTAATAAAATTCTTTGAACACAGTTCGGCAGGCCAAACTTTGGATTTCGGTAGGCCGAAGGTCATCCATCGGCAGGGCGCCCGAGGCATTGCAAAATGAAATTTTAAGAGCAATAAGTTCGACAGTCCGACCAGTAATGATCGGCAGGCCGAACTATAGATAAAAATATTTGAAATTAATTTTTAAAACAAGTTCCCAAAACTTTAAGGTGTGGAAGCAATAAACAAACTCAGAGATAAAAACATAAAAATAAACATAGTTTCAAAATTTAAAAACTTCTTTCTTCCTTGGCGTCTTTCGTTTGCAATTCATCTTACTTAGCCCACATGCCCATCTTGGTCCTCTACCAATTCCATGATTCTTTTACCTTTATCTACAACATGATATAAACTTGAATAAGCTAATGCTTAGTAAGTGCATTTGTAAATCTCACAACCTAAAACATTTCATGAACATCATCATCATCATCACCATCATAATAGTGCACTAGGCACATTTTCATAGGAACATCTTTCATTACATTGTCCATATTAAAACTTTATTCATTTTATCTTAAGGGCCCAAGTGTTACTCCATAACATCATCATCATAGGTGCGCCATCATGAGAAGAGAGGGGTAGCTAATCCCAAACCAAACATGACACATAACTTAACATAACATAACATAACATATCATTGGGTGTGCAACACTTATTTAGTTAATACATATATACATATTTATACTTTCATACTTTGAAAAACATTATCATCAAAACATGCATAAACTTTCATGCCTTAAAACTTCATAATAATACTTCATGAAAAATCATCATGAGAAATCATCATAAAACCATCATAAAAATGGATTTTAAACTTTTTATAAAACTCATACATTTCAAAAAATTCATCATGTTACAGGTGAGAATATACTTACCTCAAAAAGCTTACTTAACATTACTTTTGTAGGTAACGATGCCGCGGTCTTGATGTGCTCACTTCATATTGTGTTCATGTCATGCATTCATAAAATGGCAATTAACATTTATTTTTAATGAATAATCACCATAACTTATTATCCATTTCATAAAACATCATACATACATTCATCTCTAGAAACATGACAATTCATACTACTTTTTTTCATTAACCATAAAACATTGAAACAACACTTTGAACACACTTATATTTCTGACCTTCATAAATTTAAAAATTAATAACTTTACACTCATATACAATTTGAGCACCAAATTTGGCAAGAATAAAGATAACACATAAACCTATCACCATGATTTTTCTTTAGTCATAAAAATTTTATTTAATGTCTCAAACATATCATATATCATACACATAAAAACTGTCAGCCATTAGAAAAACAAAAACAGTGAACAATTCTTATTTTACATTCACATATTAAATCATCCATATCTTACAATAATTCCATAATTAAAATACTTTGACCCTTAAACTCATATAACAACATATTAACATATAATTATAGTAGCACAAAAATATTTCCTCATCAAATAAATTTATTAAATCATGCAAAACATCACACAATAAAAGTTCAATAATTAATCGTTAAAACAGCCTAAAAACCTAGCTTCTATAAAAATTTCATAACACATGAAATATATATATATCATATTATCAAGAGACTTTCTAATTCATAATCAATCATATACATTAACATATTGTAAAAAAAAAACTCACGGGAAATATCAATTATTTACTCTATAATCAAAACAACATTTATGTGCACATGAACAATCAGCAATAATTTATTTGAGAGGCAGAGAAGAGAAAATTCATAACTTATCATAGAAAAATCTAATGAACGTCAAATTTTGAGGAACATTACATAACACATGCATGAATAACATATTAAAAATTTCAGAGCAAAATGACATTCCTAGACAGAGATATTGCAGTCAGACTTAGGAGAGATGCAATTTCAGAAAATACCGAAAAAATATGTGTGCTTACCTCAAAATGATTTCTCTTCAATCTTCTTTTGAATTCACCCAAAAATTAAATATTTTACTCAATAATAATAGGAAATTTTGAGAGAGAGGAGAAGAAAGATGTGAAGAGGAGAGAGAGAATGAGAGAAAATACGAGAGAGAGAGAGAGAATTGTTTTACGTGAAAAAGAAAATAAGAATGGGGTAAAGAAAGGATTGTCTCCCCCCTCAATATCAGAATTTCTGACTAAGATTGGGGCATTCTTCACATGGGAAATGGTGGAGATTAAGGGAAAAAGTCAGAACTTCCAAACATGGTCCAAGTTACCAAATTTTGCCTTTGTAAAACGGGAAACCTTATTAAATGCATTCAATCAATTCAAAGTCAATTGCTTCTTTACCAAAATTAAAGAAATCATCCCAAAAATATGTCAATTAATCAAAATAAATTATCCAATCACAAAATTATCTCAATCACAAAATTTGGAGAGATTTTTGCTGACTGCTTGTCGGTTGTCATCGGCCTACCGATGTCCACTTCGGCCTGCCGATTCTTGAAGTCCGGCCTACCGATGATGTACCATCAGCCTGCCATTTTGAGGGAGTCATTTTGGCCTGGCAAACAAAATAGTCCGGCCTGTCGATCTGCCCTTACATACCAAAATCATCAAAACATTAAATCATCACAAAATTATGATTAAACATATAATATTAATAACATGAACACTTGAGCACATCAATTCCACGTGAGCGTCACCTGTCATAACACTAAAATAAAATGGTTAGCACCATATATCATAACACATATCATAAAATGATTACTTAATGTCATTACTAATATTACATAATCCGTTACACATTTGTCATAAACTGTTACCTAAAAATCAACGGGTGTTACAATTCCCCCCACCTAATAAGAGTTTTGCCCTCGAAACCCAAAATAGTTGCGGATACTTTGTTCTTATATCATCTTCATGTTCCCATGTGGCTTCTTCCACTTAATGATTTCGCCATAGCACCTTGACCAATGGAATTTCTCTATTCCTCAAGGTCTTGGTTTTACGATCCAATATCTCCACTGGCTTTTCTTCATAGCTCAAGTCTTCTCGTATCTCGATCACTTGTGGCTCAATCATGTGCGTAGGATCTGGGACATATTTCTTGAACATTGAAACGTGAAATACATCATGCATAGCTGACATTTCAAATGGCAATCTTTGCTGATAAGCCACCTTACCTATCCACTTCACTATTTCATATGGACCAATGAATCTTGAGCTCAACTTGCCCTTCTTTTCAAACCTCATAACTCCTTTCATCGGTGCAACTTTCAAAAATACTGATTCGCCAATGGCGAATTCTAAGGGTCTTCTTCTTCTATCAGCATAACTTTTCCGACGGCTTTGCACGGTCTCTATTCTTTTTTAAATCAGCTTAATCATCTTAGAGGTTTCGTTGACAAAATCAGTCTTTTTAGCGTCGGTGCTTTCCATCCACTTCTTTTCACCAGCTTCATACCAACATATAGGCGACCTACATATTCGCCCATATAGGGCTTCATAAGGTGTCATTCCAATCGTCGCCTAGTAGCTGTTGTTGTAAGCGAACTCAGCTAACGGTAGCATTTTACACCAACTGGTCTTGAAGCCAAGAGTACAAGCCCGAAGCATATCCTCTAAGATCAAGTTTGTCCTCTCCGTTTGGCCATCTGTCTGAGGATGAAAAGCTGTACTGAAATGCAACTTGGTTCCCATAGCAACCTGAACACTCTTCTAGAACTTGGATGTGAACCTGCCATGCAGTCGCATAATCTCCTTCACATAGAGTTTTGCTAACCGTTCCATAGAGTATGTGATCTTGATAGGAATGAAATGCACCGTCTTTGTCAATCGATCCACCATGACCTATATAGCGTCATAACCGTTCATAGTCCCGGGTAATCCAATGATGAAAACCATTGTGATATCCTCCCATTTCCATTCCGGTATCTGGATTGACTGTAAATCACCACCAGGTCTCTGGTGTTCAGCCTTAACTTGCTGGCATGTCAAACATTTCTTTACATACATGGCAACATCACGTTTCATTCCAAACCACCAGAAGTTATCCCTTAGATCATTATACATCTTTGTTGCACCTAAATGAATTGAGTAAGGAGTATCATGAATTTCTGCCAAGATCTTTTCCCTTAAACCGTCAACGTTGGGAACACACAAGCGGTCCTTGAGGTACAGAGTTTTGTCATCAGCAATTTCAAACTCTTCACATTTCCCCTCTTTCTTTTCTTGCTTAATCCTTGCAAGGCTTACATCATCATCTTGCTTACTTCGAATCTTACCATGTAGTGACGAAGCAAGAATGAGTGTAGATAACTGGCCTATGACAAGTTCCAAACTGAAGTCTTGAATCTCTTTTCTCAAAGGCTGAGACATTGCTTGCATTGACATCATTGCAACTGTTGACTTCCTACTTAAAGCATCAGCTACTCGGTTAGCCTTTCTAGGGTGATATAGGATTTCACAATCATAATCCTTAACCAACTCTAGCCATCTTAGCTGTCTCATGTTCAGATCCCTCTGAGTGAAGAAGTACTTCAAACTTTGATGATCAGTGAAGATCTTGCATTGAACCCCATAAAAATAATGCCTCCATATCTTCAGCGCGAAAACAACTACTGCTAACTCTAGATCATAAGTAGGATAGTTCTTTTCATAATCCTTCAGTTGTCTCGATGCGTAAGCAATCACTCTGTCATTTTGCACTAGAACAGCACTGAGGCCCATCTTGGATGCATCACTATAAATTACAAATCCATCACTACCTTCAGGAATGGCCAATACTAGAGCTGTCCTTAGCCTTTTCTTCAGTTCTTGGAAACTTTTCTCACACGCTTCTATCCATTCATACTTCTTTCCTTTGCATGTTGGATTCGTGAGTGGCGTTGCTATCTTAGAGAAGTCTTCCACAAATCTCTGATAATAACTGGCTAGGCCCAAGAAACTTCTGATCTCACTTGCGTTGGTCGGTTGCTTCCAGTTGAGAACAGCTTCTACCTTAGCAGGGTCTACCATGATTCCTTCCTTTGATATTACATGACCCAAGAAAGACACTCTGTTGAGCCAAAACTCGCACTTGGAGAACTTCGCATATAACTTATGTCTCCTTAATGTTTCCAGCACAATTTTCAAATGCTCTTTGTGTTCCTCTTGGCTCTTCGAATAAATAAGAATATCGTCGATAAACACAACAACAAATTTATCAAGAAAATCCTTGAATACCTGGTTCATCAGATCCATAAAGGCTGCAGGCGCATTCGTTAGACTGAAAGGCGTAACCACAAATTCATAGTGACCACACCTCGATCTAAAGGTTGTCTTAGGAATGTCTCCTTCTTTAATCTTCAGCTGGTGATATGCTGACCGCAGGTCAATCTTCGAGAACACCGATGCACCCTTAAGCTGATCAAACAAGTCATCAATTCGAGGCAATGGGTACTTGTTCTTGATTGTCACCTTGTTCAGCTCTCTGTAGTCGATGTAGAGTCTCATAGTGCCATCCTTCTTCTTCACAAACAAGACTGGAGCTCCCCATGGTTAGTGACTAGGCCTAATGAAGCCTTTGTCAAGTAGTTCCTTTAATTGTGTATGAAGCTCCTTTAACTCTGCTGGGGCCATTCTATACGGTGCTTTCAAAATCGGGTCAGTGCTTGGAGCGAGCTCGATCTCGAATTCAATTTCTTTATTAGGAGGTAGGCTTGACAAATCATCTAGAAACACATCTAAAAATTCTCTTACCACCACTACATCTTCAATCCTTGTCTTTTCTTCCTGACTTTTATCAACAATGTTGGCCAAATAACCCATACAGCCGTTAGTTAACAACTTCCTTGCTTTCATGGCGGATAAGAACATGCTGGGTTTCTTCCTAGACTCACCCACATACACGAACTTCTGTTCACCTTCTAGTTGAAATATCACTTTTCGTTTCCAGCATTCAATGGAAGCATTGTACTTGCTTAAAAAATCCATTCCAAGAATATATCATAATCATACATGTCGATCATCATAAGGTCGACGAAGAGTTTCCTATCAGAAATCCATAGGGGAATAGTATGCAAACAGTGCGTAGATATTATCACTTCCCCGGAGGGTAGTGTCGTAGTGAATCCCTATCTCATAGGCTCTAAGCAAAGCCCTAACTTCTTAGCAAAAGACGATGATACAAAAGAATGAGTGGCACCCGTATCAAAGAGAACATAAGCATTAGTAGATAGGCTCGTTATCTGACCTATGACCACGTTTGAAGCTTCAGCAGCTACCTATTCTTTCGTCATGGCATAGATGCAGGCATTCATAGGTGGGGCTTTAAGTCTTCCTTGACTAATTAGTGGCCCTTCAAGGGAGGCTTGCATCTGGTGAAGATGGGCTGGAGGAGCTCTCTGTGGGGCTTGAACTTGCGCATTCATCTGTCTGGGGTAGTTCTTGGCAAAATGACCCTCTTTTCCACAAATAAAACACCGATTAGACCCCATACGACATTCTCCAGGATGATTCTTTCCACATTTAGCACATGTTGAAACTGCCTATTGTTGTTGTACTGGCCGCCATTAAACCTTATATTACCTTGGCCCTGATGGTTCTGAGGGTAGCTCTTCCTCTTATTGTTATTCTTCCATGCTGGCTGCTGTTGTTGTTGCTTCGGTGTGGAGGACGGTTCTGGTTCTAGGAGTTTGCATAGTTTGCCTACTGACTTGGCTGAGGCTGGTTCCTTCTTAGCTTTCACAAGTGGAACTCAGCACCTTGGGCTCTCAAGACAACTTGGTCCTGGTTTCTAGGTGGACTAGCCCCATCAACAATAGCAGCAATCTCCAGCCTAAGGACCCGGATCAACCTTCGGACCCTTTCACTTTCGTTGCTAACCATCCCTGGGCATAGGCGAGCTAGTTGATCAAACTTGGCTACCACATTTGTAACCGTCATGTCTCCCTGGCGCAGATTCTCAAAGTCATCGTAGTGCTTCCTAGTAATGTTCATGTGGAAGAACTTTGTGTTGAACTCATAAACGAAGTCGGCCCAAGACATTTCTTCAACATTCCTACTTTGTTCGATACCGTCCCACCAAATCCGGGCCTCCATAGTAAGACAATATGATGCATAGAGAACCTTCTCGTTATCCGTGAAGCCCATGAGTCCCAGAGTGGCTTCAATTATCTTTGACCATCCTTGTGCAACAAGTGGATTCTTGGAACCTTCGAAATCCACTGGCTTGACCCTCTTCCATCTGACTAGCAAAGGTTCTTGGTAGACTGCTCTTGGCTCAGCAGCAGGAGCAGGTACTTCATTAACTTGTGGCTAAGGAGGAGGCACATCATTGCCTCGTCAAGCATCATTGTGGCCGTTGGCCCTTAATTCAGCAATCTCTCTTCTTTGCTCCTCTAGCTGTCTTTGCAGCTCATCAATCATTGTCATTAGTCTTTCGTTCGTCTGGGTATGGGTTTGCATTCTTCTGGGGCCGTCCATAGTTAATTTCCTAGAAGAGTTGGAAATTTTAGGAACAGTCTTCTAACTTATGAGACATGTTTCACAACTAAGGCATTAATCGATAAACATCTAAATCTTATCCTTATCATCTTACTTGCATCTTATCATTAATCATTAAAACATACTTACTTGGAGGACTTGGAGTGACGTGTGGCGATATGAATTGCAAATGAAAATCTACTCTGATACCAAAGCCTGTAACGCCTCCTTTTATGGACGTCACAGATGTCGTTACATTCATTCATTTAGCAATTAATTGAAGTAAAACTATTATAAATTATAACATGTATTTGAAATCATAGTTTGGAAAAGCATACCCAGGATCTGTACATACATTTTTTTTTTTACAATTCACGAGAAATTATAAATTGCTTAATTATAACAATTCGCTTTTCCATAAACATCCTGTAAATAGTTTGCTAATATCATTGAAAATTACATTAACCTTTGAAGACATTAATAAAATTCTTTGAACACAGTTTAGCAGGCCAAACTTTGGATTTCGACAGACCGAAGGTCATCCATCGATAGGCCGCCTAAGGCTTTGCAAAATAAAATTTTGAGAGCAATAAGTTCGGCAGTTCAAGCAGTAATGATCGGTAGGCCGAACTATAGATAAAAAAACTTGAAATTAATTTTTAAAACAAGTTTCCAAAACTTTAAGGTGTGGAAGCAATAAACAAACTCAGAGATAAAAACATAAAAATAAACATAGTTTCAAAATTTAAAAACTTCTTTCTTTCTTGGCGTCTTCCGTTTGCAATTCATCTTGTTTAGCCCATATGCCCATCTTGGTCCTCCACCTATTCCATGATTCTTTTACATTTATCTGCAACATGATATAAACTTGAATAAGCTAATGCTTAGTAAGTACATTTGTAAATCTCACAACTTAAAACATTTCATAAACATCATCATCATCATCATCATAATAGTGCACTAGGCACATTTTCATAGGAACATCTTTCAATACATTGTCCATATTAAAACTTTATTCATTTTATCTTAAGGGCCTAAGTGTTGCTCCATAACATCATCATCATAGGCGCGCCATCATAAGAGGAGAGAGGTAGCTAATCCCAAACCAAATATGACACATAACTTAACATAACATAACATAACATATCATTGGGTGTGCAACATTTATTTAGGTGATACATATCTACATATTTATACTTTCATACTTTGAAAAACATTATCATCAAAACATACATAAACTTTCATGCCTTAAAACTTCATAATAATACTTCATGAAAAATCATTATGAGAAATCATCATAAAACCATCATAAAAATGGATTTCAAACTTTTTATAAAACTCATACTTTTCATAAAATTCATCATGTTGCAGGTGAGAATGTATTTACCTCAAAAAGCTTACTTAACCTTACTTTTGTAGGTGACGACGCCACGGTCTCGATGTTCTCACTTCATATTATGTTCATGTCATGCATTCATAAAATGGCAATTAACATTTATTTTTAATGAATAATCACCATAACTTATTATCCATTTCATAAAACATCATACATACATTCATCTCTAGAAATATGACAATTCATACTACTTTTTTTCATTAACCATAAAACATTGAAACAACACTTTCAAAACACTTATATTTCTTACCTTCATAAATTTAAAAATTAATAACTTTACATTCACATACAATTTGAGCACCAAATTTGGCAAGAATAAAGATAACACATAAACCTATCACCATGATTTTTCTTTAGTCGTAAAAATTTTATTTAATGTCTCAAACATATCATACATCATACTCTTAAAAACTGTCAGCCATTAGAAAAACAAAAACAATGAACAATTCTTATTTTACATTCACATATTAAATCATCCATATCTTATAATAATTCCATAATTAAAATACTTTGACCCTTAAACTCATATAACAACATATTATCATATAATCATAGTAGCTCAAAAATATTTCCTCATCAAATAAATTTATTAAATCATGCAAAACATCACACAATAAAAGTTTAACAATTAATGTTAAAACAGCCTAAAAACCTAGCTTCTATAAAAATTTCATAACACATGAAATATATATATATCATATTATCAAGAGACTTTCCAATTCGTAATCAAACATATACATTAACATATTGTAGTAAAAAATCTTGCGGGAAATATCAATTATTTACTCTAAAATCAAAACAACATTTATGTGCACATAAACAATCAACAATAATTTATTTGAGAGGCAGAGACGAGAAAATTCATAACTTATCATAGAAAAATCTAATGAACGTCAAATTTTGAGGAACATTACATAACACATGCATGAATAACATATTAAAAATTTCAGGGCAAATTGACATTCCTAGACGGAGATATTATAGTCGGACTGAGGAGAGATACAATTTTGAGAGAGAAAAGAAGAAAGACGTGATGAGGAGAGAGAGAATGAGAGAAAATATGAGAGAGAGAGAGAGAATTGTTTTACGTGAAAAAGAAAATAAGAATGGGGTAAAGAAAGGATAGTCTCCCCCCTCAATATTAGAATTTTTTAACTAAGATTGGGGCATTCTTCACGTGGGAAATGGAGGAGATTACGGAAAAAAGTTAGAAATTCCAGATATGGTTCAAGTTACCATATTTTGCCTTTGTAAAACGGTAAACCTTATTAAATGCTTTCAATCAATTCAAAGTCAATTGCTTTTTTACCAAAATTAAAGAAATCATCCCAAAAATATGTCAATTAATCAAAATAAATTATCCAATCACAAAATTATCTCAATCACAAAATTTAGAGAGATTTTTGCTGACTACTTATTAGCTGTCATCGGCTTGCCGATGTCCCGCTTCGGCCTGCTGATTATTAAAGTCTGGCCTACGGATGATATACCATTGGCCTGCCATTTCGAGAGAGTCATTTTGGCCTATCGAACTAAATAGTCCAGCTTACCGATCTGTCCTAACATACCAAAATCTTCAAAATATTAAATTATCACAAAATTATGATTAAACATATAATATTAATAACATGAACACTTGAGCACATCAATTCCACGTAAGCGTCACCTGTCATAACACTAAAATAAAATGGTTAGCACTATATATCATAACACATATCATAAAATGATTACTTAATGTCATTACTAATATTACATAATCCGTTATACATTTGTCATAAACTGTTACCTAAAAATCGACGGGTGTTACACATCCACCCGTAGTAAAATACAAATTAATTGTTTGTGTTTAGTAGACTTACAATCAAGTTGGAAATCTCTACTACTTTTGGATTTTTAAACTGGCCATCGAGACTTTGATGTGATTTTACCCACAACTCCTCCCATGTTGGTTGCACGCCTATCTTTGCAAACTATGTTACGCTATGTTAGTAACATAGTAATGAAGCAATAATTGATATATGTAGTTTGACTTAATTAGTAACATACTATGGATTGCTCGAGCTCTCTGTATCCCACTCAGCCAACCATAGAGCAGTATTCATTTTTTGATCTTATTTTTCTTGCATTTGATGATAGCAGTTGGAAATCACTGAAACGTCGATACCTCACAAAAGCTTCCCAATCTTTATCGTTTATGGAGGGGTAGTAGTATGCTACCATAGGAGGCCGTTTATACATATTTACATCCTCCTCCAGAATGGAAAGGTATGGCTGTATGAAGGTAACGTAGAGGCCGGATCTGAATCCCTTTGCTAATTCACCGCAAACCTTTAAAGCCCTTTTCCTATACCAATCCTCAACTGTGAAAGCTTCGTATATCTCTCTCTAAATCACATATTTAACTTTATCTAAATCCTTAGACCTCCAAACTTTTGTCCATATTGGAATGTGCTCTCAACTAAGGACTCCAATCCAACTGCTTAATCCATGGCCAGGTGCGCCTTCCGGTTGGCCTTTCGAATCAAAAGTTACTTCAATTCTTAAACCTTTCTTTCTCATCCGATGAATTTTTTTCATTAATGTTGCCCTTCGCTCAAAGTCTACCTTTGGATCAAGATCAGTTCGCCTTCATGGCTTACTGTGATGGTTTCCCTTACTATATTAAGTTGTAGATGAAGTGCAGCCTTCGTACTCCTTCTCATATTGGTTACTATCGATTTCGCGAGACATTGTACCTATGCAACGTATTCAAAAACTAACATATACATACTAATATTAATCACCAACTACACATATTCACATCTTCACATACTAATATCACGAATTGCACAATTTCACATAATTTCACATGTTAGACATATTGACATATTCACCACAAATTGCACAATTACTTTCCATCTTCACATATTCACAATTTCATATATTGACATAATTTTACGTAATCAAATCTTAACATATTCACAATTGCACAATCTCAACGACACTTTTCATATATTCATATAATTCCACTTATTACACATATTCACAAGTTTACACATATTCACAATTACATATATAATTTCACAAATTGTACATATTCACATAATTTCACATGTTCGGTATATTGACATATTCACCACAAATTGCACAATTACTTGTCAGATTCACATATGCACAATGTCATATATTGACATAATTCCACATAATCAAATATTAACATATTCACATATTCACATTTATAATTGATTACACGACGAGG
>CAMOHE010042905.1:0-19267 GCA_946598075.1 Artocarpus hirsutus | reverse complement strand
GAGAGAATGAGAAACTAGACAAGAGAGTGGTGATGGTTGAATAAATAGGCATCAAAATAATTGAGGAGCGGGAGAGAATTAAATGAGCATTAAAAGAAAATATTATCATGTCTCCCATTGAGACTTTTAGCAAATAATGTCAACATAATTGAGGGGGCAAATGGGGTAAGTTGTAGAAGAAGATGAAGGAAGCATTAAAAAGGTGGTTGAGAAAACATATCGATGCCTCCTGGTAGTTGAGGTGAATTAATTCTATGTCTCCAAGTAGTTGAGGCTACTTAATTAAGCATTAATGTAGCGGGACATGGTTGGTAGAAGTGAGTGATAGGTAGATTTAAAATATTTACTACGGAGACTTAGTAAAAATGCTAAAGTGACATTTTATTCATATGATTTTTATAAAATCATACCCATTAAAATAACAGGTGTTTCAAGTTAGTTTTCGAATTTTCAAAACTTTTCCAATTTTTTAATTTTTCTTGCATTTTGAGATTTAAGCTTTTCTAAGCCTAGAAAACCTTTGCTCTAAGTTAGAGAAACTTAGAATGACTAGAATCTAAGCTTTGATTGAAGAAAAATGGGTTTGAATCAAGATATTTCAATTTTATCTATTTTCACCATTTTCAGAATTTTTCAAAATTTTTGTTGAAATCTTGTTTGAATACATTAAAAGTAATCTACTATGTTTTTCTATCAACTAAGATCATCACCCATGTCTGGGATTTGAGAAAACAAGTTAAAATTAGAGATTTGGGCTCAAGAGGTTGAGAAGTTGTGCCTAGAAAATTTTAAAATTTTTCCAAATCGGCAGGACGAACTTCGTGTTTGACAGGTCGGATTCATAACTTCGTGATCAGGAAGAATGTCAGATTCGAGTGGGATAAAGAATGTGAGCTCGCTTTTCAAGAATTGAAGAAGCGGTTAACCTCAGCCTTAGTATTGATTATCCCCAATAGTGACGAGCTATATGAAGTTTACACAGATGCGTCAGGATCAGAGAAAAATCTCTAGATAGGACATTCGAGCAGTAGAAGAACCCAGTAGGTTATTTAAATTTAAAATCAAGGCATGTATAACTTTAACTTTCTCCTTCTTCATTTTGGATTGTGGATATAATTTAATATTGTTAGTACTACGTATGCACAAGATGTGGGTTAGTGTGACTCATTCTCGTTTCTCTTTATTTCTTAATCATTATTTCCTTATTGTTTATTTAGTTATTCTTATTTGTTTAAATATTTTAATTGCTTGTTTTAAAAAGATTTTAAAATCATCACCTTTTTATAAATAATTTATTAATTCTTATATTCATGTTTTAACTAAATTTCTATTTAATGAACATAATTAAACAGCTACGTCACCTCCCATAACCCTGAGGTGTGACATCACGATAGCAGTATTGTTGCCAATAATTGTTCTCAACACTATGTACCAATTAAAGCTGTACCATTAACACACCAATAAAATGTCACCTACCAATTGAATCTTATATCTGAACAGAAATGGTTTTGGCTTGATTGTTGACTAAAATATTACTTGTTCATCATCACATTTTCTTTTATCAGGTGGCCAGTTAATTTCTAAACTTGCCAAACTGTTGTTAATCTTCCAACACTTTTGTACCCTTCTCTTTTTTGCTGGCTTTTAGAAAGAATTTTCATGAAGTTAAAAAACGAAAACTCACAATTTGTTAACTAATCTTTTCGTATCTTAGATTCATAAATGCTCCGTCCTTCTTTTATCAGATGAAATTCAATAAAATGTGAAGTGGAAGACTTTCTGCTATGTTGTAAAGTTTTATTTGCATTAAAAAGAGAGATCACTTAAATTTTATATCAAGATTACAAAATTTGTAGAAACAAAATATATAAGTTTTACATGCCCATTCTTTCTTTGCTCTCCTATATCACCCTGAGCCCGCGATTGATTGAGATAGAATGCATCTCTTATCTCCTTGGCTTTTTACAAAATTGATTTTTACTCCACACTAAGTTTTTATTTCACCAACTCCTTCCATGGTTCGCATTAATGGAAAGGTAGTTACTAATCACTTCTGTTGGGTGCTTGAAAATATCAGGGTCATCTTTACGACACTTAAAGATAGTTGATTTAAGGTTGGAGTAAAAGCTTTGAGCCATTTTAGAGGCACTTATCATCTTCTTCCTCATGGTCTTGGGAACAGTTATCACGCCCCAGAGTACAAGAGGTGACGTGGCAGGTAAATTAAGTTAATTAAGTAAAATTTAATTAAAACATAAGTTAAAAAATTTAATTAATTAAGAAGAATGCAATAATTTAAAACCCTTTTTAAATGAACATTTATAATGATTAAACAAATACTATAAAAACAAGATGAAATAAAATAAAATAAAGAAAGAGGGAATACGTGTTGGGTCCCACCGACTCACAACTTGTGCACACACATAGTATCAACAATATTTAAATTACAACCACAGTCCAAAATAGAAAAGAAGATTAAAATAATACATGCATTGATTAATTTATACAACAATCTACCTAGGTCTTTTACTAGTCACAAGTCCGATCTACGGCCCTTCGTCAATCCTATACAGTATTCCACCTAGGGTGAAAGATTTAAAAACAAATAAAGTGTGAGCGGAAGGCTCAGTAAGACTATGTTTTAAAAACAGATAAATAATTTAAATACCAAATTTACTTTTCAAAGAAATAATTAGAAATCAGTGTTAAATAAATAAATTCATTTAAACAAGTCTTCTTAAAAATAGTTCGTCGAAAAAATACCTTTTTATCTTTCTTGGGCAAACCATAATTATCACCACCGAAGTGACCTAGCTGGGTTTTGAAACCTGCCTCCAAGGTCGCACTCTACTTAACCTGATCTCTTATATGGCATTATTCCCTTATGTTCATTTCTATTATTATAAAAAACCCATTTACCAAGTGTATTAATTTACGTTCATTATGGGGTGGTTCATTATGAAAATCACTCCGTTCTACTTGTTTATAAAAACAACTCATAAAATTACTTTTCAATCATTCATTGAAAATAATTTGAAAGAAATCATTTTGAGGCCAAAATCATTTTAAAAACTAGGCCACTAAGGAAAAGGGTTAGAAGTCCTACCTCAATATCTAGTGTCACGATTCAGCAATGCAGTCCTGCTCCACTACACATTAGCTCCATGGAACCACAAACAGCTACAAATATATAAACAAAGTTTATCAGTATATAGCTTACGATATCCTATATTGCTAAACTATCTCATGGTGTCCTAGTGTGCCACTTATGTTTATAAAATCATACTGTAAGATTAAAATCTTAATCAGGATTCAAAATAGTAAAAATGGGTGAAAAACAATAAATTTTCACGAAGCCCTGTCAGCCTGTCGGTTTCCCTAGTCCCGCCTGCCGAACTATGCAGTTCGGCCTATCGACCATCTAGGTTCATTCGATCAAACTTTTCTTGGTTTGGCCAGCCAAAGGTATGAGGTTGGCCTGCCGAATTCTTGAATCTAGCCTACTGAATATGAGTTCGGCTTGTCGAACTAGAAAAATTTTAGAATTTTCCAAACACGGGTCTCGGCCTCCCCGAGCCCAAATCGTTCTTTTCAACTTGTTTTCTCAAATCCTAAGCATACATAATGATCATAATTGATAGAAAAGTATAATAGATTTCTTTTTAACACATTAAAACAAGATCTGCACAAAAAAATTTTGACTGAACCCAAAAATGGAGAAAAATAGAGAAACATAGAAAATCTTAGTTTAAATCCGTTTCTAGTCAAACTAAGCTTAGATTCTAGATGTTTTAAGTTTCTCTAACTTAGAATAAAGGTTCTCTATGCTTGAATAAGCTTGGATTCCAAAATGCTAAGAAAATTGAAAAATTTAGAAAAAGTTTGAAATTTGAAAACTAACCTTGATTTAAGCTTTAAATTTGGTTTGTGATCCTTCAAACGCATTCCCGATCTTCTAATCCACTAAAAGCTGAAGCTTGGGCTTAATTTTGAAATCAAAATTTGAGAGAAAGAGGGAGAAAGAGAGAGAGGCAGTGGAGAGTGAGAGAGACGAGAGAAAGAGAGAGAAAGAGTGAGAGAGTGAGCATGAGTGAAAAAGAGAGGGGGAGAGAGAGTTTAAATAAACAGAAAGGTGGGTGGTTTCATTGTGTAGAAACCGTGTGCCATCCACAGTTTTGCAAAACGGGGTATATTTAGCATTTAACAAATTGTTTTCTTTCAAAATTTAAAATAATAAATAAAAATAATTAAGAGTAATTAAAAAACATTAAAATAATCAAAAATAACATTAATTTAGAAATACTAAAAAATAATCAAATTAAGTTTAAAACATTCATTATAATACACTAATTCATCATTTTACACACTAATATCACCTAATTAAATTCGGGGTGTTATCGACAATATATACGCATAGCAATTTACAACTGTGCTTTGCCAAAATTTCAACCTCTATATTGAAAAGTGTTGAATTTAATCACCACTCACAATTTAAAAAAAAAAAAAAAAACAACAAAAGAGATGTTCTTTTGAAAGTATATTTCTTTCCATAAAACAATAAGCAATAAATTGAATAATTAGTTACTACAAGAACGTAAGTTATAAATAGTACATATATCATGCTTTTTTTTACTCAATTTATAGGGGTCAGTTGAAGTGGACTTATTTTCCAATAGTAATATTATATGATATAATATATTATTCGAAACTTTTTGGAAGCATAGATCTATATATCTAACATATACAGTATAATATCAGAAGGCAGAAACATCTCGAGTATACTTGAATTAGGAGAGAGATATGCTAGATGGTACAAGTTTTAAAAATAAATTTGGGGGCTATACATGCATCACGTGTAACACCCCAAAATTAATTAAATGTTGTTAATATGTAAAATGGTGAACTAGTGTGCTATAATGAATATTTTAAACTTAATTTGGTCATTTTGTGAAATTTCTAGGTTGATATTAATTTTGATTATTTTAATGAGTTCTATTTACTCTTGATTATTTTTAATTGTTATTTTGAATTTTGAAAACAAAACAATTTTTTGAACGCCAAACACGTCATGTTTGAAAAACCCCATGCTACACACAGTTTTCCTTTACTGGTTTTGTCGAACTCTTCCTCTATTTAATCTCTCACTCCACCTTTCTCTCTTCACTCTCTCGCCTCTCTCTCCTCTCTCATGCTCAATCTTTCTTTCTCACTCTTTCTCCTGTGCATCTCTCTCTCCTCTCTCTCTCCTTTTCTCTCCTTTTTCTCTCAAACTTTTGAATCAAAATTCATGCCCAAGCTTTGGCTTCATGGAATAGAGACTCAGGAACGCGATTGAGCAATTGAAAGCACGATTCAAAGCTTAATCCAAGGTTAGTTTTTAAATTTTTGAAAATTTTTCAATTTTTCAATTTTTCTTGCATTTTGAGATTTAAGCTTTTCTAAGCCTAGAAAACCTTTGATCTAAGTTAGAGAAACTTAGAATGACTAGAATCTAAGCTTTGATTGAAGAAAAACGGGTTTGAATCAAGATTTTTCATTTTTCTCTATTTTCTCTATTGTTTGGATTTTTCAAAATTTTTGTTTAAATCTTGTTTTAATGCATTAAAAAGTAATCTACTATGTTTTTCTATCAACTTTGATCATCATCTATGCCTGGGATTTGAGAAAATAGGTTGAAATTAGAGATTTGGGCTCAGGAGGCCAAGAACCCATGCTTGGAAAATTCTAGAATTTTTCCAGTTCGACAGGATTCATACAACTGGTAGGTCGAACCTAGGAAAGTTTGACCAACTAGACCTGGCTTTCCGGTAGGCCAAACTGTGCAGTTCGACTGCCCGAACTAGGGCGACCGATTGTCCGACCAGGCATGGTGAGATTTTGTTATTTTTCATCCGTTTTCACTATTTTGAACCCTGATTAAGATTTTAACATCATGGTATGGTTTTATAAACTTAAATGGCACACTAGGACACTATGAGATGATATAGTAACATAGGATATCTCGAGCTAGATACTGATAGACTTAGTTATTGTATGTTTAAGGTTGATTGTGGTTCCGTATAGCTAACTTGTAGTAGATCGGGATTACGGTGTTGGACACTGGCAGGAGTATTGAGGTAGGATTCTACTCCTTCCTTGGTAGCCAGTTTCAAACATTTTGGCCTTAAAAAGGATTTTTAACATAAATGTTTTCAATGAGTGATTGAAAAGGGTTTTCATCGGCATTTTTTTATAAACAGTTAATTGAGGTGATTTTCATAATAAACCTCATAATAAATGTAAATGATTATATTTGGTAAAAAGAGATTTTAATAATTATAGAAAGATATATATAAATATATTTAAGGGCATGATGCCATATTAGAGATTGGGTAGTAAGGGTGCGACCTTGGGGGCAGGTTTCGAAACCCAACTAGGCCACTACAGTGGTGATTTATATATGGTTTGTCTAGGAAAAAGAAAATGATATTCTTTCTACTCGACCAATAAACGATTTTCGTAAGAATTAATTTTATTGAATTTTATTTATTCTTTTATTCAAGTTTATCTTTTACATATTTTTTTTGAATGAAGAGATTTTCTTTTAAAATAAAATGTTTTAATACACATAGTCCTACTAAGCCTTTCACTCACATTTTATTTGTTTTAAACTTTTTCCCTTCTAGGTGGATTTTAGCTTATGATCAAAGAAGAGTCTCTAGACAGGAAGGACATTCGAGCAGTAAAAGAACCCAGTAGATTATTTAAATTTAAAATCAAGGCATGTATAACTTTAACTTTCACTTTCTTCATTCTAGATTGTGGTTGTAATTTAATATTATCAATACTACGTGTGTGTATAAGATGTGGGTCAGTAGGACCCATTCTCGTCTCTCCTTATTTCTTAATCATTATTTCCTTATTGTTTATTTTGTTATTCTTATTTGTTTAAATATTATAATTGCTTGTTTTAAAAAGATTTTAAAATCATCACTTTTTATAAAAAATTTATTAATTCTTAAATTCATGTTTTAACTAAATTTCTATTTAATCAATTTAATTAAACCACCACGTCACCTCCTATACCCCGGGGCATGACAAAATGTTATTAGAGCTCAAGGGTATGAACCTTGGGAATTATGCACACATAGGTATGGCAATGAAGTACCACTAACAGTCTAAATTTTGTTTTCAGAAGTGAGAGAATGGCACCTAGACGTCGTTCGACAGCTAACGTCGAGTTTGGAAATGATGAGAGCATGATGAGGGCCATGTTTCCTGCATTTCGGCAGATGGCAACAAGGGCAAGATTTGACAATTCTGAGACTAGTCGTCACCATGCATACATCAAGGAATTCTGGTATGTGTCTATACCAACCTTTGACGGAAAATGGGACCCTCAAGTGGTAGAATATTGATTAGACTTGATCATGAAACACCTAGATACTCTTGGCATGCCAGCGGAGTATCGTGTGGACTTTGCAACTTATAAGTTTGAAGGTGGTGCCAACACCTGGTAGAAGCAAGTTAAATGCCTAGAAAACAATGGTAACATTAGTTGGGATAGGTTCGAGAAGTTGTTCTATGACCGCTACTTTTTGTAGGGATATAAGGACCAGAAGGCGGCTAAGTTTTATAGATTGCAGCAGGGTGATATGTTAGTTCGGGAGTATGAGACAAAGTTTAATGAGTTGGCTAGGTTCGCTCCAACTATAGTGGCATCGGAGCGTGAAAAGTGCATCAAATTTCAAGATAGACTTAAGACTCCCATTCGACGACAGGTGGTTGCCCTACGACTCAAGAATTTTGGAGAGCTTGTGTCAGTAGCAATATCAGTGGAAATTGACTACGCGTAGTATTGTGAGAATCAAGCTAAGACGTCAAGAGGGCCACAAAGGAGTTGCAGGAGGAGCACCAATAGTCGACCAACTACGGGAAAGAACAAGAAGGGTAGCATAGTGGTAGCAGCAGCTCATCCACCAGCGAGCGCAGTAATCCCTACAGTTTCCATTGCCACTATTGCCTACAGCCGCGACATATCAAAAGGAATTAGATTAGGAGTGCTAGCCTAGGACTTCAGGCCAGAGAAGGAGCTAGTTGCCAACCTTAGCCTCAGACCCTACCTTCGTCTCAGTAGTTCCCTCAGCTATAGTTCCATCAATTTTATCCCCAATAGTTGCCATATCCAGCACAAGGACATCAACCGCAGAACTTCTAGCACAACCCCCCTTAGTATCGAGCGCTGAGTATAGCTAGTGTATAGTTACCTCTATTGAAGCAATATCGACTAACTAATCCAGGACCAAGCAGTGTTAGTAGAGGAAAAGGAAAGGCTCTAGTTTAGGTACACACCATGACATCAGTTAATTCAGATGCCCAGACTAGTAACGCAGTTGTCAACGGTACGATTCTGGTTTCTCAGTCACTAGCCCATGTTTTATTCGATACTTGTGCCACTCACTCTCTCATTTCAAGTTCTTTTGTACATGCTTTGGCATTAGAGATAGAAGAATTTGATGAACCCCTAGTCATAGCTTCACCCTTGGAGTGGTTATGTGTAAACTGTAATTGTAAAGCTTGTAAGATAAAGATTAGGGATGAGATTTTGAAAAGTGATTTGATTGTAATCCCCATGAGATCGTATGATGTAATCCTAGGGATGGACTGGTTGTACAAATATAATGTAGTTGTAGACTATCAGCTTAGGAAAGTGACCCTAGTGTCCGATAAGGGGACGACGATCACTTACCATGGTGGTGGTGATTGGCTAATGAGTGAGCGCCTCGTGAAGACATGTCTTGGAGGGTGGAATAACTTAGCTTGTAATGCCTCCCTCATGAATCTAGAAGGAGAGCCCAATGCTTCAAGAAGAAACGTAACAATCCCAATGGTAGAGGAATTTGAAGATGTCTTCCCTGACGAGTTGCTAGGGCTACCACCGCATCGGTAAATCAAGTTTGGTATTGAGTTGCTTCCAAGAACAGCGCCGACTTCTATAGCACCTTGCCAGATGGCACCGACAGAAATGAAAGAATTACGAAAATAGCTTCAGAAGCTTACTGATAAAGGATATATCCAGAATAGCACATCACTGTGGGGAGCACTGGTTTTGTTCGTGAAGAAGCATGATGGAACCCTCAGGTTATGTATAGATTATTGGTAGTTGAATCGGGTCACGGTGAAGAACAAGTATCCGTTGCCTAGGATCGACGAGTTATTTGATCAGTTAGGAGGTTCATAGTATTTCTCAAAGATAGATTTGAGGTCAGGATATCATCAACTCAATATTAAGGAAGAAGACATCCCCAAAATAGCTTTCAAGACTTGGCATGGACACTTTGAATTTTTGGTGATGCCGTTTGGACTGACAAATGCCCTGGCAGCTTTCATGGACTAAATGAACAGGATATTCAGGCCCTATCTGGCTTAGTTTGTAATCGTGTTCATCAATGATATTTTGGTCTACTCTAAGACTTAGGAGGAGCATGAGCAGCATCTCAAAATTGTGCTTCAGACTCTACGTGAATACCAATTGTACGCTAAGAAGGAAAAGTGCAAATTTTGGGTTGACGAAAGTCAAATTTTTGGGTCATGTCATCTCTACGCATGGTATTTCAGTGGATCCATCTAAGGTAGAAGTCATAGTACTGGAGTGCGAACGGCCAAGGAATGTGGCAGAAATCCGTAGTTTCTTGGGACTCGTAGGATGTTACAAGAAATTTGTGAAGGATTTCTTGAAGATAGCAGCACTGTTAACAAGATTGATCAAGAAGAATGTTAGGTTCAAGTGGGATAAAGAATGTGAGCTTGCTTTTCAAGAATTGGAGAAGCGGTTGACCTCAGCGTTAGTATTGATTATCCCCAATAGTGACGAGCCGTATGAAGTTTACATAGATGCGTCAGGACGTGGACTTAGGTCTCTAAACAGGACATTCGAGTAGTAGAAGAACCCAGTAGGTTATTTAAATTTAAAATCAAGGCATGTATAACTTTAACTTTCTCTTTCTTGATTTTGGACTGTGGTTGTAATTTAATATTGTCAGTACTACGTGTGTGTACAAGATGTGGGTAGTGTGACCCATTCTCATTTCTCCTTATTTCTTAATCATTATTTCCTTATTGTCTATTTTGTTATTCTTATTTGTTTAAATATTATAATTGCTTGTTTTAAAAAGATTTTAAAATCATCACCTTTTTATAAATAATTTATTAATTCTTAAATTCATGTTTTAACTAAATTTCTATTTAATCAACTTAATTAAACCGCCACGTCACCTCCCATACCCCGGGACATGACATCATGATTGCAGTATTGTTGCCAATAATTGTTATCAACTCTATGTACCAATTAAAGCGGTACCATTAATACGCCAATAAAATGACACCTGCCAATTGAATCTTATATCTGAACAGAAATGGTTTTGGCCTGATTGTTGACTAAAATATTGCTTGTTCACCATCACATTTTCTTTTATCGGGTGACCAGTTAATTTCTAACCCTGCCAAACTATTGTTAATCTTCCTGCACTTTTGTACCCTCCTCTTTTTTGCTTGCTTTTACAAAGAATTTTCACGAAGTTAAAAAGGGAAAACTCACAATTTGTTAACTAATCTCTTCGTATCTTAGATTCATAAATGCTCTGTCCATCTTTTATCAGATGAAATTCAATAAAATGTGAAGTGGAAGACTTTCTGCTATGTCGTAAAGTTTTATTTGCATTAAAAAGTGAGATTACTTAAATTTTATATAAAGATTACAAAATTTGTAGAAACAAAATATATAAATTTTACATGCCCATTCTTTCTTTGCTCTCCTATATCACCCTAAGCCCATGATTGATTGAGATAGAATGCATCTCTTATCTCCTTGGCTTTTTACAAAATTGATTTTTGCTCCTTACTAAGCTTTCATTTCACCAACTCCTTCCATGGTTCGCACTAATGGAAAGGTAGTTACTAATCAATTTTACTGGGTGCTCGAAAATATTGGGTCATCTTTGCGACTCTTAAAGAAAGTTGATTTAAGGTTGGAGTAAAAGCTTTGAGCCATTTTAGAGGCACTTATCATCTTCTTCCTGATGGTCTTGGGAATGGTTATCACGCTCCGGAGTACAGGAGTGACGTGACAGGTTAATTAAGTTAATTAAGTAAAATTTAATTAAAACATAACATAAAAAATTTAATTAATTAAGAAGAATGTAATAATTTAAAACCCTTTTTAAACGAACATTTATAATGATTAAACAAATAAGATAAAAGCAAGATGAAATAAAAAAAATAAAGAAAGAGGGAATATGTATTGGGTCCCACCGACTCACAACTTGTGCACACATATAGTATCGACAATATTTAAATTACAACCATAGACCAAAATAGAAAAGAAGATTAAAATAATACATGCATTGATCAATTTATACAACAATCTACCTAGGTCTTTTACTAGTCGCAAGTCCGATCTATAGCCCTTTATCAATCCTAAACGGTATTCAACCTAGTGGGAAAGATTTAAAAACAAATAAAGTGTGAGCAAAAGGCTTAGTAAGACTATGTTTTAAAAATAGATAAATAATTTAAATACCAAATTTACTTTTCAAAGAAATAATTAGAAATCAGTGTTAAATAAATAAATTCATTTAAACAAGTCTTATTAAAAGCAATTCGTCTAGAAATACCTTTTTATCTTTCTTGGGCAAACCATAATTATCACTACCAAAGTAGCCCAGCTGGGTTTCGGGAGCTGCCCCCAAGGTCGTACGCTACCTGACCCGATCTCTTATATGGCATTATGCCCTTATGTTTGTTTCTATTATTATTAAAATCCCATTTACCAAGTGTATTAATTTACGTTCGTTATGAAAATCACTCCATTCTACTTGTATACAAAAACAACTCAAAAAATTACTTTTCAATTATTCATTGAAAATAATTCGAAAGAAATCATTTTGAGGCCAAAATCATTTTAAAAACTAGGCCACCAAGGAAATGGGTTAGAAGTCCTACCTCAATATCTAGTTTCACGACTCAACACCGTAGTCCCGCTCTGCTATACGTTAGCTCCATGGAACCACGAACAACTGTAAATATATAAACTAAGTTTATCAGTACATAGCTTATGATATCCTATGTTGCTAAACTATCTCATGGTGTCCTAGTGTGCCACTTATGTTTATAAAATCATACTACAAGATTAAAATCTCAATCGGGATTCAAAACAGTAAAAATGGGTAAAAAATGATAAATTTCTCAAATCTTGGTCAGCCTACCCGTTCCCTTAGTCTGGCCTACCGAACTATGTAGTTTGGCCTACCGACCATCTAGGTCTGGTCGACTAAACTTTTCTAGATTTGGCCTGCCAAAGGTATGAGTCTAGCCTGCCAGATTCATGAATCTGGCCTACCGAACATGAGTTTGGCCTGCCGAACTAGAAAAATCTTGGAAATTTCCAAACATGGGTCTTGGCCTCCCCGAGCCCAAATCCTTCTTTTCAACTTGTTTTATCAAATCCCAAGCACACAGAATGATTGTAATTGGTAGAAAAACATAATAGATTACTTTTTAACACATTAAAACAAGATCTGCACAAAAATTTTTGAATGAACCCAAAAATGGAGAAAAATAGAGAAACATAGAAAATTTGGTTTAAATCCATTTCTAGTCAAACTAAGCTTAGATTCTAGATGTTTTAAGTTTCTCCAACTCAGAATAAAGGTTCTCTAAGCTTGAATAAGTTTGGATTTCAAAATGCTAAGAAAATTAAAAAATTTAGAAAAAGTTTGAAATTTGAAATCTAACCTCAATTTAAGCTTTAAATTTGGTTTGTGATTGTTCAAACGCGTTCTCGAGCTTCCAATCCACTAAAAACCAAAGCTTGGGCTTGATTTTGAAATCAAAATTTGAGAGAAGGAGGAAGAAAGAGAGAGAGGCAGTGGAAAGTGAGAGAGACGAGAGAAAGAAAAAGAAAGAGAGAGAGAGTGAGCGTGAGTGAAAGAGAGAGGGGGAGAAGAGTTTAAATAAAAGGAAAGGTGGGTGATTTCATTGTGTGGAAACTATGTGCTATCCATAGTTTTTGCAAAAAGTGGTATATTTGGCATTTCGTAAATTGTTTTGTTTCAAAATTAAAAATAACAAACAAAAATAATTAATAGTAGTCGAGAATCATTAAAATAATTAAAAATATTATTAATTTAAAAATATCTCAAAATAGGCAAATCTAGTTTAAAAATACACCATGGCATACTAATTTACTATTTTACACTCTAATATCACTCAATTAAATTCGGGATGTTACAACTCTCCACCCCTAAAAAGAATTTCATCCTCGAAATTACAAATCGTTTCAAAAACAAAACAAATGTGGACAAAATTCCTGCTTGGTCTATTCTAACTCCCAGGTGGCTTCATCAACCCCATGATATTGCCACACGACCTTCACTAATGATATATCGTGATGTCGTAAATTGATCACTTTTCAATCGATGATCTAAACCGACACTTCCTTGTATGTCATGTATTCTTGGATCTGCATGTCATGAAATGAATCTATCTTGTTCTACTCAGGCGGACACTTCTAAAGCATCGACACATGGAATACGCCATGAACATGAGAGAGCTTGGGAGGAAGATTAAGTCAATAAGCGACTACACTGACATGCTGAGTAATCTCGAACCGTCCAACATACCTCAGTGCAAGCTTACCACTTACCCCAAATAGCGTGATGCCTTTACAAGGTGATACCTTTAAGAGAATAAAATCTCCTACCTCAAATTCCAAGGGTCAGTGTCTTCTATCCGTGGAGCTCTTTTGTCTACTCATAGCTGCCTTCGATCGATCCCGTACCACGATGACCTTCTCATTACTGTCACGGATCTCATTTGGCCCAAGAATAATCTTGTCTTTCGGTTCTACCCAACATAACGTGACTGACACGGTCATCTATATAGCACTTTGAACGGTGCCATGCCAATACTTCTTGGTAGCTATTGTTGCACGCAAACTCTGCTAGATGCAAGTACTTTTTCTAATTTTTGTCGAAGTCCAACACACATGCATGTAATATGTCTTCGAGGATCTGAATGACTCACTTAGATTGTCCATCAGTCTGAGTATGAAATGTTGTGCTGAAGTTCAAGTTTGTACTCAAGGCCTTTTAAAAGCTCCTCGAGTACTTGGCGTTGCATCTGGTGTCTCTATCGGATGTGATGGATAAGGGAACTCCATGCAACTGTACTATGTTCTATAGGTACAACTCTCCAAGAACTCTCCTCGAGCATGTCGATTTGAAAGGAATGAAATGTGCCGATTTTGTTAACCTATCGACCACGACCCAAATTGAATCATGCCTTTGCTCCGTCCTTGGCAAACCGTTAAGGAAATCCACTGTGATGTACTCCCATTTCCACCCTAGAATAGAAAGTGGCTGAAGCTAACCTGCTAGCTTCTGGTGCTCAGTCTTCACCTGAAGACAAGTCGCACACCTGGCTACGTATTCTCAAACATCCTTCTTCATACCTCTCCATTAGTATTGTCGCTTCAGATCATGATACATCTTTGTGCTCCCTGGATGAATGGCAAACTGAGACTTGTGGGCTTCATCCATCATGACCTTTGTCACTTCTGCAATAGTTGGAACCGCTAGGTGCTCCCTGAAGTACAACGATCCATCAGTATGTATCCTCCATTCCTCAAATTGTTCTCCATTATGAATTCGCATCTAGATTCCCTACAGATGTTGGTCTCGCCACTAATTCAGTTTCACCATCTGAATGAGAGTTGGGGTTGTCTCCATATGGTACATCAAAACTCGATTGTATTCTTCATAGTACTGCAGCCTATACTCACTCATTGTTGTGTCCCTTTTCAAATTCTCGAGAGCCAAACAAGCGAGAATCCCTGAAGACTTCCTGCTAAGCGTATCGTATCAACGACCACATTAGCTTTCTTGGGATGGTACTACAACTCGAAATCATAGTCTTCCATGTATTCCATCCACCTTTGCTGCCTTAAGTTTAGATCCCCTTGAGTGAATAGATACTTTAAAATCTTGTGGTCGGAGAATACCTGAAACATTGCCTCGTACAAAGAACATCTTTAGATCTTCAGCGCGTAAATCATAGCTAGAGCTCTAAGTCGTAAGTAGGGTAGTTTCGCTCATGAGGTCGTTGTTGTCCTGATCCATACGCTACCATGCATTCATGTTGCATCAATATGCATCCAAGTCCATGTCTTGAAGCATCTGTGTAAACTTTGTACGGCTCGTCACTATTCGGGATGATCAACACTGGAGCTGTGGTGAACCGATCCTTCAACTCTTTGAAGGCAAACTTGCATTCTTCATCCCACTCAAACCTGACATTCTGCTTGATCATCTTGTCAGTGGTGCTGCTATCTTCGAGAAGTCCTTCATAAATTTCTTGTAGTATCCTGTGAGTCCCAAGAAAGTACAAATTTCTTCCACATTCCTTTGTCGTTCCCACTCCACTATGGCTTCTACTTTAGACGGATCTACTAAGATACCTTGGTCGGAGATAACATGTCCTAGAAACTTAACTTATGTCAACCAAAACTCACACTTTTCTTTCTTAGTGTAGAGCTGGTGCTCCTACAGAGTCTGAAGTACTATTCTAAGGTGTTGCTCATGCTTCTCCCAATTTTTAAGACAGACCAAGATATCGTCAATGAATACGATTATGAACTGATCCAGATAAGGCTTAAAAATCTTGTTCATTAGGTCTATGAAAGCTGTTGGAGCATTTGTCAATCCAAATGGCGTCACTAGAAACTTAAGGTGTCCATACTGGGTCTTGAAAGCTATTTTGGATATGTCCTCTTCCTTAATCCTAATTTGGTGGCATCCCAACCACAGATCTATCTTCGAAAAGTACCATGAGCCTCCCAACTAATCAAACAATTCATCAATCTTGGGCAATGGATACTTGTTCTTCATGGTGACTCGATTTAGTTGCCGATAGTCCATACACAACCTGAGAGTTTCATCATGCTTCTTAGCGAATAAAAATGGTGCTCCCCACGATGATGTAATATTTTGGATATATCCCTTGTCAGCAAGCTCCTGAAGCTGCTTTCTCAATTTTTTTGTCTCATTGGCGCCATCCGATAAGGGGCTATTCTTGGAAGTAGCTTGATGTTAAACTCAATCTTCTGATGTGGTGGTAATCCTAAAAACTCGTCAGGGAAGACATCTTTAAACTCATCAACTATTGGAATTGTTGCATTTCTTCTCGAGGGACTAGGTTCTCCTTCTAGGTTCATGAGGAAGGCGTAACAAGCTAGATTCTTCCGTGCTCTAAAACATGTCTTCATGAGACGCTTACTGGTTATTCGATCATTACCACCCCAGTAAGTGATTGTCATTCCCCTATCAGAAACTAGTGTCACTCTTCTAAGTTGACAGTCTACAGCTGTATTGTATTTGGACAATCAGTCCATTCCTAGGATTACATCATATGAGGTCATAGGGATTACAATCAAATCACTTTTCAGAATCTCATTCCCAGTCTTTATTTTATAGGGTCTACACATATAGTTTACATACCCCTGCCCCAAGGCTCAGACAATAACTACGGGTTCATCAAATTCTTCTATCTCTAATCCCAAGGCATGTACAAAAGAGGTTGAAATAAGAGAATGAGTGGCACCGGTATCAAATTAGACATGGGCTAAGGACTAAGAAACTAGAATCATACCATCAACAATTTCATTATTAGTTTGGGCATCCGAACTCCTTGATGTCATGGTGTGAACCTAAACTGGAGCTTTCCCTTTCCCTTAACCAACATTACTAGGTCTTGGATTAGTAGACCGTTATTGCTACAGTGGAGGTGACTGCACGCTAATTGTACTCAGTGCTCGATACTGAGGGGCATTGCATTGGAAGTTTTGTGGCTATTATCCTTGTGCTAGGTATGGCAATTGCTGGAGAGAGAACTAATGGAACTGGAGTTGAGGGAATGGCTGTGGCAAAGGTAGAGTCTAAGGTTGAGGTTGACGATTGCACCTTCTTCGGCCTGAAGTCCTAGACGAGCACTCCTCATTAGACAATTCCTCTTGATGTGTCCCAGCTGCTGGCAACAGTGGCAATGAAAGCTGTAGGGATTGCTGCACCCGCTGCTAGATAAACTGTTGCTCTTACTATTCATGTTATCTTGTTGACTCTTTCCTTGAGTTGGACGGCTGTTGGTGCTCCTCCTACTACTCCTCTATGGTCCTCTGGATGTCCTTGTTTGATCCTAATAGTATTGCGTATAATCACTTTCCATAGATATAGCTGACGACACAAGCTCATAAAAATTCCTGAGTCGCAAGGCAACCACCTATCGTTGAATAGAAGCCTTAAGCCCTTCTTGAAATTTGATACACTTCTCATGCTCCAATGCCACTACAGATGGAAAAAACTTGGCCAGCTCATTAAATTGTGCCACGTACTCCCGAACTAACATATTACCCTATTGCAATCTATAAAACTCGACCATCTTTTGGTCTCTATATACTTGCTGAAGGTCATGATCATAGAATAGCTCCTCAAACCTATCCTAGCTAATGTTTCCATTATTCTCTAAGCGTTTAGCTTGCTTCCACCAAGTGTTAGCACCACCTTCAAATTTATAGGTTGTAAACTCCACACGATACTCCGCTAGCATGCCAAGAGTATCTAGATGTTTCACAATCAAATCTAACCAATGTTTGGCCACTTGTGGGTCCCCATTTTTGTCGAAGGTCAAAATAGATCACGTTGAAACTCCTTAAAGTTTGCAAGCTAATGACTAGCCTCAGAATCCTATGGTCTTGCCCTTGTTGCCATCTGTCGAAATACAGCAAACATGGCCCTTATCATGCCCTCATCATTTCTAGGGTCAGCGTCAGCTATCAAATGCATCTAGGTGCCATTATCTCACTTCTAAAAACAAAATTTGGATTGTCAGTGGTATTTCATTGTCATACCTATGTGTGTACAATTCCCAAGGTTTATAACATAGGGCTGTGATACCATTTTGTCATGCCCCGAAGTACAGGAGGTGACGTGGTAGGTTAATTAAGTTAACTAAGTAAAAATTTAATTAAAATATAAGTTAAAGAATTTAATTAATTAAGAAGAATGTATTAATTTAAAACCCTTTTTGCACAAATATTTATAATGATTAAACACATAAGACAAAAACAAGATGAAATAAAATAAAATAAAGAAAGAGGGAACACGTCTTGGGCCCCATCGACCCATAAGTTGTTCACACACATAGTATCGACAATATTTAAATTACAACCACAGTTCAAAATAGAAAAGAAGATTAAAATAATACACACCTTGATTAATTTATACAATAATCTACCTAGGTCTTCTACTAGTCGCAAGTCCGATCTGCTAACCCTTTCGTCAATCCTAAACTATATTTCACCCAGGGGAAAGATTTAAAAACAAATAAAGTGTACATGAAAGGCTCATTAGGACTATGTTTTAAAAACAGATAAATAATTTAAATACCAAATTTACTTTTCAAAGAAATAATTAGAAATCAGTGTTAAATTGTCACCCCCGGAGTACGGGAGATGACGTGGTGATTTAATTAAGTTAATTAAATAAAGATTTAGTTAAAAACAGGGTTTAAAATTTGAATTTATAATTAAAAAGTGATAATTTTAAAATTTGTTTAAGTAGAATAATTTAAGGAATTAAAATAAACCATTACGATAATTAAATAAATGAAAATAACATAAAACAATTAAATATGGGGTGGAACGCGTATGGGTCCTACTGGCCCACATATTGTGCACACACATTTAGTACTGACAATATTATGATACAACCACAGTCCAAAATAAAAGAATAAATTAAGAATCTTACATGCCTTGAATTGTATCTTAACCTACCCAATCTTCTACTGATGGTAAGTCCGGTCAGCGGACTCTTCTCCAATCCTAAGCTGATGTCCACCTAGGGTTAAGATTTTTAAAACAGATAAAAATATGAGCGAAAGGCTCAGTAGGACTATATTTGAAAATTATTCAACTTTAAAAGAAATTTCGTAAATCAAATAAACATATAGAAAACGAGCTGGAACAATTAAACAAATAAATAATTAAATGTGAAATTTAATAAAATATAATCTTCACAAAATAATTCAAACAAGTCAACCAGAAAGAATATCGTTTTCCTTCCTTGGGCAAACCATATGTAATTCACCACCGTAGTGGCCCAGCTGGGTTTTGGGACCTGCCCCCAAGGTCGTTTACTACACGACCCGATCTCTGATATGGCATCATGCCCTAAAATAT
>CAMOHE010042904.1:0-18393 GCA_946598075.1 Artocarpus hirsutus | reverse complement strand
AATTAAAAATAGAAAAAAGGATTGATTCCTAAAACACTGTTTACATGTTTGACGAACTTATCAATCGCAAACTATAATAAAACAGAATCGCAATTCACTCCATGAAATGGACGACAGACGGAAATGAGAAAAGGATATTAATGATGCGTAAACAGAACTCAAACAATCGCAAACGACAATGCAAAGCAGATTTCCATTCTATCCATATAACTGAACGAACAATCGACGTTAAAAAAAAAAAAAGAAGGAAAAACAACTAAAAAACAAACGACAGTGCAAAACGGAATTCAATCCAAGAACGGAAGGAACGAAACAATAGATTCACGGAAGAGAGAGGGAGAGAAAAAGAAACTCACGCGGCTGGCATCGGGATCGAGACAAGTTTGGGAGTTCTTGGAATCAGAGACGGCCTTGGGCGAGACGATCCTCGGAACCCTGTCGGTGGAAGCGGCTCTACGGCCGGAGAAGGCAATAGAGGAAATCTTGTCGCCGGAGAGATGAGAATTGGCGAAGGAAAGGCTTCGGGGACAGGTTGTTATTGGGCTCAGATTGGAGGCATTCGATGAATGAGAGAAGGAAGAGGAAGAGGAGGAGGAAGATGAAGGTAGTCTGATAGCTCCAACGGCAGCTATGGACGCCATGAAAGCTCCAAGAACCAAAAATTCAAGCTTTCGAGCTGTACTCCTCTCCGATGCTTTAGAGAGGGAGAATGTGATTGAGTGTGTGTGATGGACTGAATCAGAGGGAGAAATAGAATTCAGGTGAGAGATTTGATGGGGTCGCGAAGACCGTTTTGGCCACGGCGAATCTCGTGATATTACGCAACCGACCTCAATATCATTATCTAATTATTTGAGAAGATCTTGTAAATGGATTTCATTAGTGATTCTTAAATTGTGATTGAACTAGAATTTGAGTTAATGATTTAAATTATTATTTAAATTGACGTTTAGATATGCGTTTAAGTTTTAATTTGAGTATGAAATAAAATTAAAATTTGTATTTAGAGAGATAGTAAAGATAGTTTTTGATTTATTAATAAATCTAATAAAATCTTAATGTTAATAATCTTAAAAAAATGTAATATGGATCTTAATTTATTTGTCTCTTCATTAAGAATACAATAAAAAAAATCATCTCAATTGGATATCAAATAAAGAAGTTATGATTTTTTTCTTAAATATAAAGGGAGAGAATTTTAGTTTTTATTAGAGAAAAATATTTAAGAATCAAAATTTTAAAATGCTGAAAACTTTAAAAATTTAAATTCTTAATACTTAAATGACTTAGATTTTTTAAAAAATAAATATGTATTTAAATGATTCTTGACATTTAAATTTAAATTTAAAATTATTAAGTTCAAAAAAGGTATTAAACAAGCATACTCTAAATCAATTCTTTAGATTTTGGGCATTTTAGACATTGGAGATCACGAAGCATTTATCTTTATTTGTTTATTAATTTTGTAATGTAAGATCTGTTGGCGTTTGACAAGAAAAAAATCTGATGGGATGTCAGCTATTGGAAACGAGTGGACGTCATTTCACGGTTCCAACATGCATTTGGCTCACATGTGGGAGCTGTTTAATTAGTCCATTTTTCTACACCGTCCATTTTTTAGTTTACTTTTTTTTTTCTTGAACCAATCAAATCTGAGTTATTTTTTATGTAGTATTTTTTTTTTAAAAAAAAAGTTAATGCAATTTTGATTACTCTCTTCGGTGGGTTTTATTGTATTAGTAAATTTTGCTCTATTAATGAAGCATAGGTATCTTAATCATCGGATTAAATTTTTGACATTATGATCTGTGATCGGAAGTAATTTTGTATTATATTGTAAATTTTTAATGTAAACAACTGCAAATCAAACCTTTAAATTTTAATTTGACAACTAAAATACTATGCTTTACCAATAAAACTAAATTACATTCTCAACCATAAGAATTCTTATTTCTTTTACTATATTGTTATGTGAAATTATTTTAGTGATTGTGCTTACAGGCATAGTCTATTAAGAAACCATACTCAGACTCCACCTAAAAAAGAAGAATTTGAATTCTCCTACCCAAGTTCAATATATATATATATATATATATATATATTAGTGATTACATCAACTATCACATGTCCTTGTAATTGTCTAATAATGGTTGTGGTTAATTATATTTACCGTTATAGTAATTTGTGGACTGTCAATTGTCATAAAAATTTGTTTTTCTTTACTAGTCTACTATTAAATATTAACCATTGAACTTATTTTCGAGGTTCTTTCGCACCTCTCTTTTTAAATTAATTAATACTCTACTAATGTTTTGAGAAATTTTGCATGAAAAATATGGATAGTTTGCATATTGTCTAGTATTAATGTGACTAATAAGAAATACATGATATCATTAACTTTCTTCCAAGAGTTTAAGACTATGCAACACTTTCGTTCTATATATTTAGGGGGTTTTCGTTCTATATTTATTAAACAAACGTTGTATTTATATATGCATGTCAAATAAATTATTTGTCCCTTTATCAATATATATATATAAATATATATATGGCAATTATAATCATAAAATTGTAATATATCTAAAAGGCCTAAACACGTGTCATCGCAACGTCAACTACGGTTGTTATTTTATCAAGTTGCTCTATATGCAGGAAAATCTATTAAAACTTATATTTTATATAATTTTGCTCTTTGATTTTTCTCATTCCTATTCTAACCTATAGTGTTGCATGGTTAGATTTACTAGATCCACTGAATACGAGATGGAAGTACTTGATTGTAGAGGGCAGAATCTACAATTGTACGTGTAAAGAAGGCCTAATGACCGCTTTCGAGCGACTGGATCAGCTAGACGATTAAAAGTAAATAATAGAGGAACACAAACAAATATATAAGGATCCACCCTTGATATGAAGGATACGTTTCCTAAGGGTTTCATTGAATTCTGTAAAAAGTACAATTATGATGATGAGATATAATAACGGTTTCGGAGAAGGGGAATTGCATAGAATGATGCTGAAAAATATGGAGAGAATGGTAGTGTATGGATCCCCAAATTTGTGGTAGCAATCTTATATTTATAAGATATAATTTGTCCTAATTTTGTTGATTCTTGAGCCAATCTACTATACGATTGGACAAAATAGTTTCCTTATTCAACTCTGAATAATTTTTTTTCTCTCATGTTTCCTTATTTAAATTATAGAACTTCATTTTCTAATTCACTCCTTGTTGGGACAGCAAATACTAGAAATGAGTAAATGAAGATAAATTGGACACATATTTAGCATGGTATACTCAAATTTGGCTACGTCTGTGTGGCAAGTATAGAATAATGTCATTATCAAAATACGAAAAAAAAAAAATCCTTTCTAGATCACAAAGAGAGAACAATGGAAATCTTTCTATCAAAGAAATAGGAGAAATACCTCACAATTATCACTCAAAGAAAACACTTAGACTCCGAAAAAGAAACTTAGAAAATGAGATAGGATACACTGAATGAAGGAGGGGAGCTCAATTTATAGACCAGCTTCCTCTCCATTTATGCGTTAAAACCATGTTCTTCTTTTCCTTTTTCTCTTTCTTTCCTCGTTTTTCTTCCTCTTATTTTGTCTGCTTCTTCCTTTTCTTTTTCTCTCTTTTGTTTTCTTTTCTCAATTTGTCGACAAAGGAGGGGCAAGGAGTTACCCACTCATATCTTTTCCTCTATTATGTTCTCCCACTTGGAAATTTGATTGAGGACCAAACATACCTCCACATCATCCTTTCTACCTTGTCGTTACCATGTTGCTTATGTCTCCGTTAGGCCATATGGGGATCTACATTATGTAAACTTGTTAGTATTTATCAGCTTGGTGAAAACATCTACTAGATTGTTCTTGGTATGGGATTTTTGTATATCTACATTTCCATCGTCCATTACTTTTCTCAAAAGTGATACTGAACACCTATGTGCTTTGTCCTAGAACGAAAGGTTGGATTCTTTGCAATGTGTGCAAGGTACTCTGACTGTGACGAAATAAAGTAATCTTCTCTAGTTTGTGCCTGAGCTCCTCCAGTAACCTTTGAATTCAAATTGCTTCCTTGTAAGCTTGTGTAGCTGCAATATATTTAGCTTCTATTGTAGATAATGCCATAATAGTTTGCTGCTTTGAAACCCAGCTAACAGCTCATCCTGCAAGTGTGAACACATAGCCTGTAGTGGATTTTCTTTTATCCATATCGCCTACAAAATCTAGATCCATATAGCCCCTAACAGTAAAATTTGATCCTCCATAGCATAATGCAACATCTGAGGTACCCTCAATGTATCTTAGGAACCTCTTAACAGCATTCCAATGCTCTCTACCAGGATTCTCCATACACTAATTAACCGCTCCCACTGTTTGTGCAAAGTCTAGTCTTGTACAAATTATAGCGAACATTAGGCTCCCTACTACTGATGCGTATAGTACTCGAGACATTTCCTTCCTTTCTACTTCATTGCTCAGAAACATCTCAAAAGAAAACTTGAAATTAATAGGAAGAGGGGTAGAAAATGACTTACAATTTGAAGTGATGCAAGATCTTCCTTATGCAATTCTTATAAGATAACTAAATCTTTCTATTATTTTTGTCTCGGTAAATTTGCATCCCTAGAATCATGTTTGCTGGTCCTAAGTCCATATCAAATTCCCTAGCAAACTATACCTTCAATGCGTGGACTCAATCTTTGCTAGGGTCTACCACAAACATGTCGTCCACGTACAATAGCAAAATGAAGTCTTCATCACCAAACCTCTTGAAATACACATAAATGTTTGCAATGAGTTTTTTGTATCCAAGGCTCATGATATAGGAATGAAATCTCTAGTACCTATACCTTGGCACCTGTTTGAGACCATATAGAGACTTGTTCAACCTGCAAATCAAGTTCTCGTTGCCTTCTTCTGCAAAGCCTTCTAGTTGGAGCATATAAATCTCTTCTTTAAGATCAACATGAAGAAAAGCAGTTTTCACATTTAGCTGCTCTAGATGTAGGTCAAACATAGCACACATCGCTAGAACTACTATGATGTAACGCCCCTATATAGGGGTTAATAGTTTTTAATGAATTAAAATAAAAATTAGAAATAAAAGTAAAACTTTAAAAATAAGATTACCCGGGACTTAAATGAAAACTCTCAAATCAAAAATAAAAATATAAATGACAATTAAATCACAGTTTAATGTAGTACCTTAAATTTAATAATGTAAAACTATCGTCATCATTATTTCAACCTTCAACATATCTTAATACAGTCACAGAAAGTAACAATCAATACTTACATTATCAGGAAGAACATTATTAACAATTGAAATAATCCCAATGTAATATAGCTACATAGCTTCTTCAACTATTTTCTTTGTAGCCGCCTCACACTTAGTGAGTCCTGAAAAGATGAAAATATAAGAGAATGAGCGTCAACATGCTCAATAGGGAAAACCATTACTCACATTTAGGTTTTTATCATTACTACATTAAAACTTGCATGATTAGTTAATGCTCATCATTATCCTAATTATGAGATTTGTTATGCATATATTCCGTTAATACCATAGTTAATCATTACCAAGTTTCATAAATATACATATAGACAAATATTACAGTTTATTATTATTCCTAGGTATCCACATTCAATAGAATATCACTTAACTCATCGAAACCTAAATGGGCGCGCTTGACTACCCTCCAATCATTCCAAGGGTGTTCCGGTGAGGGGACATCAAGCTCCAAGTTCGCACCAAGTCGATTCCTGTATAGTGCGTTCTGAGACTTTCGACCTAGGGGAGCGTCATCACCTCTCCCTATTTTACCTTTTAGGGTATTCGTGCTCAAGGATGTCATCGCTGCCCTCTTCACGTCTCATCATTTCTCTATATTCAATTATTATTTATAGAGTCAGTTTTCCTAACCATGCTTCTCAATTTATAACAACATGTGTCAATTCATTATGTTCCTTGTTGTACAATACAAGACGAGTTCCATATCATCATGTATCATATACTTTCAAAATACCATATACATATTTTGCAACATAAAACAACAAATTTTAAGTTATCAAAACCTCACAAAAGATGAGTAATAGAAATCTCTACCTTTCAAGCTTATCAACAATCTTTTAATCTAGGAATCAATTAACGTTAGCTCTGCACTCCCTTGATCCTAAGATGTGCATAAGGACATAAGGACAATTAAAACTAAAGCACAACATACAACCACATTCATAAGTAAATCATGTGTAAATCCATCTTACTAGTGTGCCATTAAAGCTTTTATGCAAATTTTTTTTTGAATACCAAAGTAAACAATTTTGTCTTAACACAATATAAAATGTATACATGTAATCTATATGTTTTAGTCCCTAATAAGATTCATCAATCACTTAGGATAGTATAGGAAAGGTTGCAAGACATTAAGGAATTAGAAGGTGAGCAAAGTTGGGTTTTTGGTTCAAGTTAACAGCTGGTATACCATGGCAAACTAGCTCTATACTTTTGCAAAAAGGGCAGGTTTACTATTTATAATCAGCACATGGTTTAACAGGTAGTTTACTTAAGGTAAACGGGTAGTATACTGCCACTAGCAAGTTTACTAGTTTCCAATCTGAAAATTGAAAAATTCACAGAAAAATAAATACATCTCTGATTTAGGCTTATGATAGCTCGTTAGAAAGCTTAGGATGTCTACTTTTTAAATGTGCAAACTAATTTAGAAAATTCATTTCATTTAATTCCAGAATTTCAAGAAAGAACCACTGCCCATAGATGTATTATAAATTTTATGGAATACCAAGTTTCCCTTTACACCAAATCATATTGTCCTTGCACAAAATCTCAAAACCATATCAAAATATGTAGTATGTATTATATACTCATAACAAACATATTCTCATGGATTTTTTTAATACCAATATCATCATCAAACCATATCTCAAGCATTTCTTGCAAACAAGGGTGAAAACATGTTTATATCAAACTTGCTCATTCAAAACCATAAAATGTAAATTGTGTAGCAAAATAAAGAAGCAAATTCAAAGTAAAGAATGTAGATAAAACTAGATTAATTTTCTAAAAATCTTACCTCAAAATCTCATTAAAGACTTTAAGTCATCAATTCAAGGGATTAAAGCTCAAGTTCAACTTTAGCATGGAGACTTTTGAACGACATAGAGCTGGGTTTCTCAGACTTAAAGAGGAGAAGAAAGAAGAAGAAGAAGAAGAAGGGAATGAGAGGAAGACATTTCAAGGAGAAGGGGAGAGATAAGTGTTGCACGGAGAAAAGAAAATGAATACATGGTTTTTCTTTGTTGGAGGGCCTGATTGAAGAAGGAAAATAATGGGAAGTGGGAGACAAGTAGGTGAAGCATTAAGTGTATTATGTCTCCTTTGGAGACTTTAGTTCATATAATTCTAAATAGCATTTTTGAAATTAATTTAATGTTCCAAGAGCGCTTCGGTAAATATACTAAATAGATATAGAAAAATTTTTAGAAAATTTTGAAATAGGTAGAAATAAATAGAATGAAATAGATTTTAGATGAAACAGATTTTAGTTGACACACTAATAATTAATTTAATTACCATATTACTTATTAAGAAAATAATGGGCGTCACAGCCCGACCGCCCTTAAAGAAATTTGATCCTCGAAATTTCAAATCTAACAATACTTGTAAGAATCACAATTCTATAATGATTCTACTTTCGGCTCTATACCCTTAGTGTTATTGTGTCTCCAACATGAGTTTCCATATCTTTTTTCTTTTGCTTGGGATATCAACCATGCTTCCAAACATCAAATCCCTCATCAGGAGTATTTCTAATAGGTTTCAAATTTTCAACACCATGTAATAATTTAGGAATCCAATTAGAAAAGCACAGATGCTAGTCATACCATGGACTGTCCATGGATTGTTACTTACAGCAAGTAAACTAAAACATAATCATAAAATATATCACAAGTGCTTCCATTCAAAATTATACATTAAACTCATACATAGAGATATTAGACGGAATCTCTTAATTATACTCAACTCGATAGATTCTTCATTAAACAGTTATCCTCATGACACAAACGTTCAACCTAAATAATATACTCATTTTTTTCCTACAAAATATCCCCACAACTAACTTTGGTACTTTCACATAACATTTACAGAATGTTACACATTACAAACATGATACGGATATGTTTTGAGAGTACAAGGCACTCCGTATATCCAGCTCTCTATATCATGCATGCTTAGAGAATACAAAAGCATCGATAAACAAAAGATTGGACCATAAGTAGGATGCGTCTCAAGAGCATCAAGTACTCCGTATTCAGCCATCCCAGCAATAGGGTCAATGAATCTAAAAGTTTTAACAATAGCATACCACAATAAATACAAAATGCAAGGTAAATGATTATTTGTGACACACGAAATACAGACACACATGCCTACATGCCATGGATAAAACCAAAAGATTGCAGATAGAGATTCAAATCAATTGGCCGCTCCCAGCTTTCCCTTTCCCATTCAAGCTTGGATGTTGCAGTGTTGGATTCTGGATGTATGATTTGCATCTTATCTATCAATTCCTCAACTATAGAAGCAGTAACAAAGATTTGTCTGCCCGATTCTGCAACGATGTTTTCTTCTACAACGTAATCTAGAAATTTTAAAAGACCATCATAAAAGCCATTTACATTCAGTAGTCCCAAGGGTTTGGAATGAAAGCCTAATAATTGCTTACAAGCAACTACGAATATTTCCTCAATGGTACCTAGACCACCAAGTAATGCTATAAAAGCATCATAATTATTGATTATGGCTTTAAGATTTCTAGGGATGCTCCTGACTCCTTTTTCCATACCTATGGCTTCCTTATAAATGTTTCCTTTAGCTAGAATATGAGGCCAAATCCCTACAGCTGTGGCGTCACTAGATCTAGCTGTAGTGTCATATTTTCCATCATTTTCATACTACTACCCCCCTAGATTATGCTAATCTTCCTGTGTGCTAGGACTTGTCCTAAGTATTTAGCAGCTTCTATATAGGCTTTATCTTTTCCAAGGCTGAAACCACAAAAGACACTGACCTTTCTTATTTTCTTGGTGGACTAGGAGGTAAACATATTTGGTTTATATAAGTGATTGCTTCATGTCTGCTCCATTTAGACCCGAGTTCTACATGAGGTTTTAAGAACGAGGAATATGCAAAAAGGACTAAAGAGATAGACGAGTAGGTAATGACAAGATAATCCAAAGATTTAAACAAAATCTTATGTAGGTAAGAAAATAAGAAAAAATGATTGATAGTTTGTGGAAAATTTGATTTACTTTTTGAAAAAAATTAGACTCTAATTATACAAGTTTTGACAATTGAGAATAATTTGATAGCAGACACTCTTGATACAACTGTAGACTTTTTGACAAATATACATCGAGTCTAGAAATTCAATATAAATGACAAATACTATAGAACTTTTGAAATTTGACACACAAATCTTGAAATATCTGGATAAGTTTTCAAAATTCAAACATGTTACAGTACCGTATGTGACGTGTCAGATAAGATAATACATTTTATTTTATATATATATTTAAGAAAACCATAAATTAAATGAGATACTAACACTTACTGTGTCAATCTAATAATCACAATTATTTCAAACACAAAGGCAAATATTCTAAGTAAAAGAAAAACACAAACTGTTAAACATTAACTGAAACTATTGCAAATAAGTAAAGACTAAACAACCTTTATAGAGTGATGACTTATTCCTAGTCCAGTTTTCTTATGGCTGGCAAACAGGATCTTGAAATACCATATTCTTGAGACGTTGTCTTTCTGCATGGAATTTAGGCCAGAGTTTAAAAATAGCTCCTTGAACATATCCACTAGGGTGACCATGAAGAGGAGGATAAATGCTAACCAAGTTCTCCTTTAAAAGTCTATCCCTGCAAAACCTTATTTTATCCTCTCTATTCGTAGACATATAACCAGGTGAAGTATATTTATCGTTACAATTTTGTCTTTCACATTTATTACACGTTACCCCGATAGCATGAGCTATTCTTTTTATTGCACTACGACTGGTACCCATTCGTAGTAAACCGACATCTTAAGTGAAGCGCTCAGACGAACCTTTCCCTCTATCAACATTCTCACATCACAAGGAATGCCAAAACGCATAAGAATCCACAACCGAGTGATCCTAGCCTTGTATTTCTTTCTAAGAATCTATTGGGAGAGTGATGGGAAATACTTTCTCAAGTGTTTGTACTTTGGGTCCATGACGAGATGAAAGAGGAGTAAATAGAAAGGAAAAATTGAGACAGTAAATTGTAGAATCCTAGAATTCCTTCTTCTTTAAGAGAGAAAGAAGAAGTTCTAGAGAGAAAGAAGAAGATTTATGATTTAGAGAGAGAATAACAAATCAAGAGAGAGAGTGTGAGCTCAGTGAAATAAGCTTCCATGCACATTAGACGTATATGTAAATAATGATTAAACCACTATAGATAACACGTGTAGAGGCCACGTGAGAGAGACAGTGTGAGTCAAACTAATTCAGGATTTGGACTAGGTCTAAATGTTTGAAGTTGAAATGGGTCAGGTTATTTTGGGCCTTGACACATTTAGAACGAGTGAAATAACAAACATAAAATTGAAAACTAATTTGTACAGATCTTAAGCCTATTTTAAAGTCCACTAAAAATAAAAATAACTATGAACAACAAGTCTAATTTTACGACAATCAAGGATCTTCCTAAATGGTATTCAAATCATTCCATAACAATATAATCCTCTAGTAACTCAAATAATTTGTTTTAATCAAAGCCTTATTGAACAATGCATACACTCATATATTATCCTTAATACTTAACATCTATCAATGGATTCATCATCATTACTACCAAGGGTTTAGAATATGACCAACCTTTAAATCAATACAATTTACATCTTCCAACATAGACCACGTTAAAGAGCAAGGACCATTAACATTATCACTTAAGGACATCTACTTTCCTTACAATCCCACTTATACAATCTTTAATTTTCTCATATAACAAAACTTCAAGTGAGCAAGAGATTCACATTTAAGCATCTAAAGATTAAACCTTTCATTAGAAAGATCCAAAATCATCACTGGTACCCTAAATATTATGATTTACCTAAGGAAATTCCTATTGGTTATTTTCACATTGCATCTATTCATAAAGATTCATTGATACGCTTAAATACAATGTACGCAACAAAATATTTCAACCTTGAAATTCATGCATTCTTGCCTTTACATAGTCTCAACAGACCAAAAATCTAACGTTTATCTCACTCAAGATTCAATACCATGGATTCTTAACTTATCTCATATTCCTCAAGTAAATAAAACTTTCAAGAAAAGTTATTGACACTTATGTACTCCATCGAATCCACACATAATCACTACTTAGGTCTGAATCAATTACGAAGAATTTAGCACATCTATGCTAAACTTTGAAGTCAACACATCAAACCTTATATTTCTTATTGTTTTTCTGATTGCATGCTAAAATTGTTAAAAAAGTGTATAGTTAAATGTTTCTTATTTTTTTAGAAGCTTTATAGTTAATTGTCTTTTAAATAAATGTTCTAAATTCGGTGCTCATTTGTAACGACCCCCCTTACGTGGCCGTTACTTAACTTCATAAACATACTTTTAATTAAATTACTCAATTTTTGCGGAACATTTTTTTTATATCCTTTAAAAGTTGACCTAAACAATTCTATCTTAAAATTATTATTATATCTCATTATTATTATTATTATTATTATTATTATTTTCTTGCATTTTTACTTGTATACATATATATGTATATTTTACTAGTTAATTTGTAACATAACGGTAATTTCAAAATATATATATATAGTAGCAAAACTTCAAAGTTATATACAAGACCCATGAGTCAAAGTCATCGAAACAGACATCATCAAAATAGACATCAAAATAGTCATCAAAACATAAGCAAAAATTTAAGCGCACGGTATCCATTTCCCATATCTCCACTTGATCGTCCGCCGCGTCGCCACCATCCATAAGGCACTACTGACAGGTTGCTTACCTACAGTATGAATATTCGTGGATGAGCTTACATTCAGTAAGTAGGAATAGTAACTCGCAAAGTGTTTAAAATAACATGTAATTATATGTGTTAACTAAAAATGCATGACCCATATTACGCTCAGTTATGAACTTGTCTTATTATTAATCAGGCCCGAGAAGTCGTACCGGTTGCACGCGATTAACGGGATGTTAGGGTTTGCAAGGCCCCAACAAGAACATGATCAATTATAATTTATTTTAACATGGAGCCTCCCCGTGGGTTGAGAGGTTGGTACGACTCTCTTGGTTAATTCTTCATTTAAGTTTCACTAGTTATTTTTTTTTTTTAGTGAACATGAAATATGACATGGCATATGATACTTAAAACTTGATATGCTTGTAACATATTGAAAACCTTTATTTTAAACTATTCATACTGTAGGCGAGATTCCTACTTAACTGTATTAGTGAGTAGACTCCCCCTTTTAATTCAGAGTTCCTCTTTCTTTACTGAGTAAATCTGTATAAACACCCATTACAAGTGTGTGAGAATTTCCCATTTTAGGCTATTGAAATTTAGCATAACCATAAGAATTTGATAATTTTGTTAGATCGTGAATTCCTTTATCAATCGGTCATGAGTTGTCCAATTTCTATTATAAGGATTAATTTTTACTAAATCCACACAATATTCAAGCTTTTCCTTAATTGCCATTTGTCCATATCTATGTTGATAATTAATTAATTTCACAATAATTAATTGATTATCTATCGTCATTTATAACGTGAGACATTAATCTACTAACTAGTCACTTTTAAATTCATGATTATTATCTTAAGTCCTAGCTTGCTTTAAATGGGCTCATAATTTATTTTAAGTTCATAGTGCTAAAATGACATTACAACGTCTTATAGGTCCTATTGATAGGCTATGTTACGAGCGTTATTTTAGACCGAAACGAGCGTTGGACCCGTACCTAATATCGTGGCATTAAAGTTCTATCATGTCAGATTTTTACGCTTGCAAATTTAATGTTCAATTGAAAACGATTAAAGTTTATTCTTGAAATTCTTACGCGTTTAGCTTAAAATTTCAAATAAAAATCGCTGTATAAAATAGCAGTCGAAATCACTAACCCATTAAATATTGGGCCTATATAACCTTTCAAAAGTACTATAATTTCTTGTTTTGGTGAAAAATCAAATTTTAAAGTCACACGATCTTTATTTGTAAAAACTGATACTGGTAGAGTAATTTTAGAAGTTTTTTATGAAATCGCTTATTAATACAGTTTTTCATTTGGAGTTCTTTCCTCATAAAAGTCATTTGTTTTTAAATGTGTGCTTTAATGATTTTATTGCCTGTTCTAAAGTCCCGGTTACCATTTATTTTGGCAAAAATTGTTGTCCGGTTAAAACTTTAAAAGTTTGCTGATTTAAAATTTTTTGACCATATTTTGTATATCAAATTTTAAGTCTAGTTTAGAAATAAATTTTTTTACAAAAATTTCTTCATACAAGTTCTTCATTATGCTGCAATCTAAAACTTTTATGTTAAATGAAAATTGCCATTTGGCCTCGAAGCAACCCAAAACGTTAAAACAATTTTCTACGCAAAAATGTAAATTTTTGGACTATTTCAGAAAACTGGCAATAACTATATTTTAGAGGTAGATTTTAAAAAAAATTTCTTCACGGAAGTTGTTTGTTTCGTCGAAATCTAAAACTTTTATGTTTTGTAAAACACAAAATTCAGACTCAAAATCATTCGAAATTAGCAAAATAGTCTATTTTGGGCAGTTTGAATAAACTGCATTAGGCAGTTTTTGGCTGCCTTTTGGGCAGTTTTTGGGGACTGTTCAGGCAGTCCATAAAAACTGTTCGATAGGCCTATTTAGAGTCAAAACTAAGTTTTTTTTTACAGTCATGGGATTTTGTACAAAACGGCAAAACCTAAAAGTCTCGTGTTCGGTAAAGTTTTAAAAATCAATCCTAAGGCCTCCGTTTTCTCGTTCACAGTTTATGGAAAACTTTTCCACAAATTAAAACTTGCACAAAACACATTTCTAGCATGTCATACTCACTTTTTACATCACATACAAATACTATCTATACTAATGGCACAAAAATAATCATTACAACCCATTTCCTCACCCAATCATCAAATCTCTCATAAAATTATAAACTTTAACCTAAAAAAATTAAAGAAAAGTTTAGACTACTTACCCTTGATGGCTATTCTTGGTTGGTTGATCTTAAAACTCCAATCTCCTCTCTTTTCTCCTTCTTGAACCAACACTAAATCAAAACTTTATTACGTAAAACATCTAACTTGTCTTGGCTACCACATAAAAGCTATTAAGCAACACATTTTTTTTTCTTTGCTAAGGAAAAATAAGTGGAAAGAAATGGTGTAGATAATACCTTGAATAATATTCTTCACCACCTCCTTCTTTTCCTACTTCTTCTTTGTGACTTGTTTACTTGGTGAAACAAGTGGAGGGGAAAGAAAGAAAGCAAATGGAAGGGATTTTATTTCTTGAAGGGTTGACACTTGGTGGAAACCATGGAAGTGAGAATGGGAAATTTTTTTGGCTTTTTTCTTCTTGAAGTCCACGGATGGGGAAAATTGAGAATGGTTAAATTTTTTTTTCTCTTCTCTAGGGTGCACGGGTGGAAGTGGGAAAAAGAAAGAAAAAGTGTACAAGTTGTATATCATGGTTTGAGTTCTCTATATATACCCTTAGTTAATCTAATCTTACTTTCTAATTCATGGTTAATTGACTCTTAAGTGGCTTTGACTAGGACTAATTTTAGCTTAAATTAAGCTCAAAACTCACTCAAGGTTGGCGCCATTATGAGGTAAGGTGGAGTGGTGGGTGAAACAAAATAATTTACATGGAGTGGAAATGATTATTTTGGAAGCACCTTTTTGTGGGTACTTTGGCCTTTCCTTGCTTCGGTGGAAGTAGAGAAAAAGAAGTGAAATAGACTTTTGTTTGTTAGCTCTCTCTTGGAGTGCATGTGTAGAATGGAAAGAAGGAAGAGGAAAATGACAAAAGAAAGTTCTTTATTTGTATTGTTTGCTTCCTGGATAGCTTGATAAAGAAGAAGGAAAAAAAATGATTAATCACCCTTGATGTGGCGCCTTTGACATGAGCAAATGGAGTGTTAGGTTGGCCTTAATCAAGTGTAAAGGACAACCATCATTAATTGTGGTTAGGGTACTTTGGCCTTTCTTGTAAGAAGGACTCAAGCAGATATATTTTATACTGCTAGTAATAATTAATATAGCTGACAGGAGATTTTATTACTGGACTAATCCTCTCCTATTTTTTTTCCAAATACTGTGGCATGCTAATTACAGTATAAACCAATATCGATCAAAGTTTAATCGCGTATGGATTCTTTTAACTGCATTAAGTCTTGAAATTCATTGTTTTGACTTAATAAAAATGTTGACTTGACTTTTTCAGTATCCAAGCTTGCACTGTATTTTATATTGATATGGCTACTCGTATAGCTCCATTTTTTGACTAATTTGACAATTAAGGATCAATTTCGTATTTGAGTACCTCTTGGTACACTACTAACTTAGTATTGCACTTGGAGATTCTCATAATTAAATTTTCTCAGGTTCTTTGCAGATAAATTCTTCTGCCTCAGTTGCGGTGGAATTTATAAATCTCTTTATTAAATTATAATAGTTAATTAATTGACTATATAATCTTTGATAGAATTTTTGGAATAGTCATATGTTAGTTCCATAAATTCTTTAAGCATGCATTTCGTACACAATGTTTCCAAGAAAAATTCTTGATTTAAGTAGATAAATTATGCTATTTAAATTTACAATTTTTTTCTTGGTCATTACATTATTTGTCAAATAGTTGTACAGTCATGTTAGAGTGTCTTTTGTCATTTTTTTTCAATTGTCAAAAGTTATATAATCTGAGTATCTTTTTTCAAAAGTTGGTCTGGTTGTGTGTTTATTTTTTCAAATTTGTTCAGATTTGGTCCAACTTTTTCTAACAAGTCTATATCTTATTTTTTGACTTTTCATCTCTATAATATCATATCATATCTTCTTTTCTTACCTGCACATATTTTGTTTACATTCTAAAGTTACTTGTTAGCACCTATCTATCATAACTCCTTAGTCCTTTGGTATTCCTATTTTCTTTAAGTATCAGTCAAGACTCAGTGTTTTAGGCAAAAATCCAAAAAGAAAAAAAGAGTCAGTTTGTTTTAAAAACCAAACATATCTTCCTCTTATTTATCTAGGAAAATGAAACCATTTGTGTCTTCTGTGGTTCCAATCCTAGTAAAGGTAGAGTCTACTTAGAAGCCACGAAATACTTAGGACAAGTCTTGGCACGTATGAAGATTAACCTAATTTATAGGATAGGTAGCTTAGGGTTAATGGAGAATGTAACAACAACAACACATTCCAAGGGTTGCCATGTCGTAGGGATTATATCTCATCTTTTAGCTGAAGGGAACCTCTGTGGAAAAACCATAGGTAAGGAAGAGAGAGTTTTGGACATGTCTAAGTGTCTTGAAAACATGATCTATAACTCTAACGCTTTCATTGCATTACCTAGTGGTTTAGGCACCCTTGAAGAGTTATTCGTAGTTGCTAGTAGGAGTTTATTAGGCATTCACTCCAAACCCATAGGTCTTTTGAATGTAAATAGTTTTTATGATAGTCTTTTAAAATTTTTAGATTACGCTATGGAACAAAACTTCATTGTAGAGTCAAGGAGACAAATCTTTGTTACCGCTTCAACAGCTGAAGACTTGCTTGATAAAATGCAAGTCATTCATCTAGAGTCTGACACTGCAACATCTAAGCTTAATTAGAAGAAAGAAAAAAAGAAGCGACTACTGGATTTGAACCTCTACCTGTAATCTTTTAGTTTTACTTGCAACATGTTCATCTGTATTTTTTGTGTCTTGAATAACTGCTCTCCTCCACATTTTGTATTTTTATTGTGTCATGCTGTTGTTAAAACATTTAGATTCAATGACTCTAGTGTCGGGATGGTTGATATTATGGAGTAGCTAATACTCTCGAAACACATTCCTGTTCAAGGTTCAATCTTTTTTTATCGATGTTTTTGTCAAGACCATGCATACATGGTTAGGATAGCTACTTATACGGAGTTATTTGTACTCTTAAAACGTATCCATATCATGTTTGTAAACTATCTATATGTTATTTTAATGGGTGTTTTTAATATAAATATTTGTGTAGTTTATTTTATTTTTGTTGTTGTGCAATATGACATCTCTAATCTAATTATAAACTACAGTTTAAAAATGATAAAAGACTAAAAAATGATGTGCTAAGCATATACATTTTTCTTAACATATGTTCGAATAATCTTCATAAAAAAAATACACAGCCCCCTGACTTATATAAATATAAATCCAAAGATAGAAATAGAATATATTTTAAATAAGGAATGCAAATTAATGAATAACAAAATCTATATGAATGTATAAGAAACTCAATAGAAAGAGTTCTAGTTTATTAACAATATTTAAATGCATTAATTTGAGTATTATTTTGTATAAGTAGATCACTTATTGCGGAGTAGTTTAATTTAAATTATTGTTTACGTTAATAAATAATTTTTTATTATATTTATTATTATATTAATAAATGGTTGTGTATATTAAATCTAATATTAAGTTGTTATCAACATAATGAAATATATTCATATCACAACAAACTGTAAGCGAAGTTTAAGTCTAAATAAGGTAGGAATATTTTTAATAATATTTTAAAAGTCATATAAATTCTAACATCATACAACATAACTTATTAAGTATATATATATGTATATATATAAAGCTTTTAAGAAAACTTATGTGATATGGTTTAGAAAACTAATTTATATACATGTACATGCACACATATATACATATGTTTATTTGATAGTACGATTGAAAGTTTGTCATTTTTTTAGCTATTTTCCTCTTCTTCTTTTTTCTTGTTTCTTCTTCATTGCAAAACAAAAATACATAAAAAGAGTAAGTAAAATTGAGGCATACATTTTCTAATTAAATACTTTAAGAATAATTATATTACCTAGGCCTTGGACCTTTTTTTAAAGGTTCAGCTATCTTTGTTTCAGAACTGGAAATCATAAAATATTATTAAGCCATATATTTAATAAGATTAATATTGATTTTTTTAAAAAGATTTACTATAAATTAGTAATTGCATTTTACGATATGGTTAATTTCTTTAGATCGAGTCTTTTTAGATTTATCATTTTAGAAGTTTGTATCTGTA
>CAMOHE010042903.1:0-16676 GCA_946598075.1 Artocarpus hirsutus | reverse complement strand
ATAATCATCAACTCCAACGCTACTCCACTAAAAGCTTGGAGCTGCACTCTCAAACTCTATAGAATTATGAAGCTCGTATAGCTAAGTCTCCATGACATATCATAGTGTATCGTATCCCTATAGGACTATCCATAATCGACTTAAGGATAAGTTCTGTCTTACCTTCCCGATTATTTTTATCTTACATTCCATTATCTCACCATAGGAAAACTTACCATCCAAAGACAGTATACCATTCGGTTACACCTATGTATCTAAATGGTTGAGTGCTCCAGTTTTTCAATTATAGGATAACACATATAAGAGGATATCACTACTCCTAAAGAGGAGCTATGGATTCTATTTCTATGAATAACAGGTCTACATCATCAAGATTCATGCCTCCAACGTACCGGCATGCATACCACTATTAAGATGTGGGTGTCACCCTTTGGCACATCAAAAGGCACAAGTCAAGACAACAGGCCCACTATTCATCTCAGGATTAATATGCAATACAAATGATTGTCTAAAGTAAATCGATTTGCCAAGACTAATCCAAATCAATTCACTTTATGTCCTGATCCAACACATCGTGACCTATGGGTCTATTCACGGAGTCCACCTCTAATGGTCAAGACAAACCATCTCCCAATAGGAATATAGACAACATAATAATCTTTACATGAATAAAGTGCCCAACTTTATTCCCTCGATTAGGGATCTTATGTTTTAGACCGTCATCTTAAGAATCGTGTCTTTTGCATAATCTGTCCATCATATGCCCAATTCTTAAAGGTTTAGACCGACAGTCTCAGACTATTATTTGCTTATCATACATTCAACAAATATGAACATAAAGAGGACAAGATTTGGTATGTATAAATAATAAATTCTTTATTGATAAAAATGTCTCCAAAAACATATTATATTTTTACTCCTTAGGGTATACATGTCTAACAATATCACCCTTGTCGAGTCCGAACCAGTTGTTATAGATCTGATCAATCTGTCATTGCAGTTCTCAGAATTGGTGGCCATTGGTATCTTTGGGTAGTTTCACCCTATATTGGGCTCCACCCTCAACCTTGTTGCCTCCTCTGGGCTACTTGTCATGTTGATCCTTTTCCTGATGCTCGAGCCTATCAAATATGGATGCTCAGGACCCTTATGGAGACCAGTCTTGGCCCCCTTGTAGGCTAGCCTGACCTTCCCAAAGAAGCCTATTGTTGGCCGAGACCCCATGGGTGGTCTGTCTTGAATGTGTAGAGTCGACATCGTCCCAGACATCAGCCTTCTGTCTTACTAGAGCCTCGACCTAGTCCTCTAGGGCTGAGGGAAGGAGGGTAGGAGTTGGTTGTTGTTGTGCTTGTTGTTGGCCTAACTGCTACATGAGTTACTTGACAAAGGTTGTGAGTTCTCAAATCAGGGCTTGGGCGATTGGATCCTTTGTGTTTTGCTCAGCCTTGGTTGTGTAACCTTAGTCGTCGGACCAAGACCTAGCCATTGGGGGTCAGCCCCGAGGTCTATTCAGGTTCTAGTTCTTATTTTGGGCTTTGCCCAACCCCTCTTGTTGGGCACCCCTTGTCCCGAGTATTCCCTTTAGTCACCATGCTTGGATCACAAAGGGGGATATGACTAACAGATTTGAATGAAGGCGTAGGGACCCTTCTTTTAGTGCCAAAATGTTGATGCTTACTAGTGAGTGGCAGTGGATCAACACCATGTATGGTTGCACACAATGCTCAGATGGCTCTTCCTCGCCCACCCTGGCCTGCCTGGGTGTTCTAGTCTTTGGAGGATTTGGTGTAGGGGCTATTTGGTCAAGACTTGAATTGTGTACCCCTAGAAGTAAGGTCAAAGCTTCTGAGAAGAGGTGATGAGGGCAAGCGCCAACTTCTCCAATGGAGGGTACGGTTCCTCAATGCCCTGAAAAGCTTTGCTAGTGTAGTATATCAGCTTTTGAGTACTATTTTCTTCTTGGATAAGGACCAAGCTTATTGCCTTTTCAAAAACTACTAGGTAGGCGTAAAGTATCTCTCTCGGTAAAGGATTGGATAGTAGCAAGGGCATGGCCAAATTTTTTCAAAACATTCTAGAAGGTTTTTCACACTCCCTGCTCCACTCAAACCTCCCCTTAAGTGCCTGAAAAAAAGGTTGGCATTTATCGGTAGATCGAGAGACAAACTTGGATAAGGCTGTTATCATGCTAGTTAGCTTCTGTACTTCTTTGATAGTATAGGGAGATTGCATATCTACTACGGCTTGGGCTTTGATGAGATTGACTTCAATACCTTGATGGTTGAACATGAACTTGAGGAACTTATCGAATTCCACCTCAAATATGCACTTGGCTAGGTGAAGTTTCATCTTGTATTCTTGGAGAATGTTGAAGCTTGCTCAGAGATTGGCAATATGGTTTGTTGCTCAGATGGATTTGACAAGCATGTCGTCAACGTATAATTCCACAGTTTTCCTAATTAAACAAGAAAATATTTTGTTCACAAGGCGCTGGTACATGGCCTCGGAGTTCTTTAGTTTGAATGGCATCACCACATAGCAAAATAATCCTTGGTCCGTGGTGAAAGCAACCTTTATCTAGTCTTCCTTGGCCATTTTGATTTGGTTGTATTCAGAGTAGGCGTCCATAAAGCCTAGTAGCTCCTGCCTAGCCGTTGTGTCCACTAGTTGGTCTATTGGGGGTACTGGGAAGTAATCCTTTGGGTAGGCTTTGTTAAGGTTGGAACAATCAATTCAAACCTACCACTTCCCATTGGCCTTTTTGACTAGGACTACATTCGCCAACCACTCTGGATATATGACCTCCAAGATGAAACCAGCTTTCAAGAGCTTTTGGACTTCTTTATTTATGGCAGCATACCTCTCTAGATTAAATGCTTTACCCTTTTGGATAACTAGTGTGTGCTCTAGGTAGACGTTGAGGTGGTGGATGATAATGGCGGGGTCAATGAGGGGCGTGTCTTCATAAGACAAGACGACTTATCTCGGTATTCTATTAGAAGCTTCTCCAGGTTGGCTGGATCTCAGGCTTTAGCTAAAACCTGAGTTAGACCATTTAGTCAGGGTATTCAGGCTCTAAGTGGTACAATATCAGGTCTTCCACCAACTGGCTACCACTTCTTCTTCTATCATTCAAGGATCGAGGTTGGATAACATTTTTGGTTCTTGTTCGATAGGGAAAGCCATGTTGTCCACCTTGAATATGGCCGAGGCAGTCAATTGCTAGGTTGTAGCTTCTTCAACAGCCTTGGCATAACATTTGCAGGAGTCCTTCTACCTTGACATGATTACTCTGACCCCTATTCTTTGTTAGAAATTTCATTGCCAGATGGTAATTGGAGACCATGGCTTTAAGGACGTTAAGGGTTGGCCGCTCGATGATGATATTGTGCTGGGAGGGTTTGTTGACGATGAGGAAATCGACCTGGCGTGTTATCCAAGCAACACCCTCCCCAAAGTAGACCAACAAGCCAATCTTGCCCACTACTCAGACACATTCCCCTATGAAGCCATATAGAGGTGTCTGGACTGGGGTAAGCGTGGCATTGTTGATTGTCAATTTATTGTAGGCTTGTTTGAACAAGACATCAGCCAAGCTATCATTATCAATCCACACATGATGGACTATGTTGTTAGCAATCTAGAATTCACACACCAAAGCGTCACTGTGGGGGTGTTTGAGTTTGTCTACTTTCTCCTCTATGAAGGTGATAAAAATGTCTTCTTACCCACAAATTTTGTTTATGTGCTCGGACATGTTCATAAAGCTGCCCTTTTCAACAAACAGAGCCTCACGAGCATATGCCTGCCGACCACTTGAGGTGTCCCAATGATTGGCCTGCCAAAAATTGTATGTATAATGTTCGGAGGGTCCAGGGCACTCCCACCATCGTTGCATGGTTGGGGCTACCCTTTTTGGGCTGGCTGCTTATTCCTCCTAGCATTGGTGCTAGGAGTCAAGACTCTCTCTATGAACTCCTTTAGGTGTACGTCTCCGATGAGCTGCTCGATCTGATCCTTGAGCTGGATGCAATCACGGGTATTATGTCCAACATCCTTATAGAAGTTACAGTACTTGTGTTGATCTCTCTTGGCTCTGTTTCCCTTCAACGGATGTGGATCCACCAATAGATTCCTATGACGTACCTAGTTCAACACCTTATCAATGTTGGTGACCAGGGGTGTATAGCCCTAGAACTTCCAGGTCAGGACTTTGGACTTGTTTGTATTCGGTTTCTTACTCTGTTTGGTCTCTAGCTGCTCGGGTGGAGTCTTTTATTTCTTCTTCTTCTTCTTGCTGTCGTTGTTGTTGCCTTCGCCTTCCCAGCAGCTCTTTATATATTCAGTGGCATCAGCATGCCTCTGAGCATAACTGAGCATATGAGAATATGTGCTCAGCTGCTCGAGGGCAAGTGACCAAATGAAGTTCCTATCCTTGAGGCCTTCCATGAAAGCGTGCTTTAGGGTTTCATCTTATATGTCAATCACCTTCAGTACAGCTTGGGTGAAACGGTTGATGTAGTCCCTAACGCTTCGGTTTCCTTGCTTGACAGCATAGAGTTGTGTCACCTCCTTTCTTCTCGTCCTAGATGTGGCAAAGGCATATAAGAATGCATCAGATAGCTGGTGAAACGAGGTCATGGTGCCCAGTTCTATACATTGGAATGATTGCCAAACTGGCCCAATCAGACTGAGCGAAATGCCTTGTATATTACGGCGTCACTAGTGTTCAGGAGTAGCATATGGCCTCAAGACAACTCCAAATGCCTGTCAGCGTCGGTCGTCTCGTTGTAGGCCTCGATCTACGGGACTTTGAATGTGTTGGTCATGGGGGCCCGTATGATGGCATCGGTGAATGGAGAGTCCAACATGCTGCCTTCATCTACTCTAAAACAGTAGTTTCATATTTGGTTTATCTATCATTGACTGTCTCAAAATTGACGATTATTGGTATATTTGGGCAGTTCTACCCTATATTGGGCTCTGCTCTCAACCCTGTCACCTTTTTCATCCTGTTTGTCCCATGGATGGTGATCTCCTTAGTCCCCAAGCCTATCGAAGACTAATGGTCGAGAGCCTTATAGGGATTAGTCACGACCTCCCTGAGGATCAATTCGGCCTTCTCTAACAAGTCTATTGTTCGCCGAGCTAACTTTGGTGGTCTACTTAGGATGCTGGAAGTCTGCTTTGTCTTGGGAGTCACGCTTTTGCCCTACTCAACCTCCGACATGGTCTTTCCAAGCTGGAGGAAGGAGAGCAGGAGGAGGTTGCTATTGAGCTTGTTGTTGTGCCATTTGTTGGGTAAGTAAATGCACTACAACGGTCAATTTTCAAATCAAGTCTTGAGTGACCTATTCTACCTTAGCCTTGTTGCCCTGGCCATCGAATCGGGATCTTGTTACTTGTGGTCTTCCCCAAGGTCTATTTTGGTTTTTGTTTTGGTTTCGGTTTTGGGTGTTACCCAACCCTTTTGTCAGGCATCCTCATCCTAAGTATTGCCTCTGGTTACCATGTTTAGATGTTGGTGAATGTGGCTATTAAATTTGGAAGCTGGAAAGATGTAGGAGCCCTCCTTCTATCACCAAAATGTTGGTGCCTAGCTTTGGAATGCTATTTTTCAGGACCATGTGCGATTGCGCATGGTACTCAGACAGCTATTCCTTACTCGTCTTGGCCTATTGGGGTGAACCTATAACAAGAAGAGGGACACTATGGAGGTAAGGGGGCATAGGTGTGGCACTAGCCAAATGCTCTCTAAGGCTCAAGTCAGGTACCTATTCGGCAGAGTACGAGAGTGGAGTTAGTTGAGAAAGAGCACATTACCTTGAGCTATAGTAAATGTGCCTTATTTATAGGCTACCACTTGAACCAGATGTTAAGTGGATTTGACCTATGACCCATGTGTCACATAAAGACCTATCAGGGAGCAGGTAACAAGTGTCGTGACCTATACCAGAGGATTGGTCTCCATCTAAGGGTGGAAATGAGGCCAAATGTTGACCTTCTGAGGTGAGTTGCTACTCGGATGCATGCTCCAATAGTCCAACCCGAGCATGTGCTCTTCCTGAGGAGGCGATGCCTTATGTCACAACCAGCAAGGGCCTATAGAGCACCTCAAGAGGAAGGGCCAAGCTCAAGAAGTTACGGATTGTCTTCTCGATGATCTTGATGAGCAAGGTGGCCGAGCTGCCACGGGGGTAGTCCTTAGGGATGGCGCCAAGCACACCCCGAACAATCGTCATAACAATAAGACTATAACTATAACGCCCCTCTTACGGATGTCACAGATGTCATTACATTCGTTCCTTATTACTTATAATTACAAAATAAACTTTTTGATAAAAAGGTAGTTTGGCAAAACATACCCAGGATCCATCCATAACCCTTTTTTTTATACCTATCAAGATTTAATAACTTAATCTATTATAATATATTACTCAATAATAAACATCTATTAAATAGTTTGCCAATACCATCGTAAATTGAATTACTTTTAAAACATCCTTGAAAATCTACTCACAGCTCAGCAGGCCGAACTTATGGATCTGGTAGGCCAAAGCTATCCGGCAGGCCAAAGGTCAACCTTTGGCAAGCCGCCCGAGGCTCTGCAAAAAAGGGTTTCAAAATTCGATAAGATAGGCAAATCTATACAGAGTAATCGGTAGGCCAATCCATAGTTCGGTAGTCCGACCAGTAATGGTCGGCAGGCTGAACTATTATTAAAAATTTTATTTTAAAACAAGTCTTAAAGTTTCAAATGCAAAAGAAAATTGATAAAATAATAAAGTTAAAGTGTCATGGTTCAAATCTTAAAAGTCCATCAAATAAACATACTTAAATTTATAAAATGTAGTTCATAAATTTGAAAACTTCTTTTCTTGGCGTCTTTCATTTGCAATTCATCGTCCTTAGCTCACACGCCGGTCAGTGTCCTCCACCAATTCCATAGCTCTCTTACCTTTTTCTGCAACATTATGTAAAACTAGAATAAGCTAATGCTTAGTAAGAACATTTGTAAATCTAACAACTTAAAACATTTTATGAACATCATCATCGTCATCATCGTCATAATAGTGCACTAGGCATATTTTCAAAGGAACATATCTTTCTTTGCATTGTCCATATTAAAACTTTATTCATTTTATCTTAAAGGCCCAAGTGTTGCACCATAAACATCATCATCATAGGCACGTCATCATGAGAGGAGAGGGGCAGCTAATCCCAAACCAAACATGGCATCATATCATATCATATTATAACTTAACATATGATTGGGTGTGCAACAATTATTTAGGTGATACATATATACATATTTATACTTTCATGGTTTGAAAAACATTATCATCAAAACATGCATTAACTTTCATATCTTAAAAACTTCATAATAATACTTCATGTAAAATCGTCATGAGAAATCATCATAAAACATCATGAACATAGATTTCAAACTTTTCATAAACTCATCATGTTGCAAGTGTGAATGTACTTACTTTAATAAGCTTACTTAACCTTAATTTGGAGGTAACGACGCCGCGGTCTCGATGTGCTCACTTTATATTGTGTTCATGTCATATAATCAATAAAAATGCCAATTAACATATATTTTCAATGAATTCATCACCACAACTTAACATCCATTTCCATATAACATCATACATACTTTCATTTCTTAAAACATAAATTTAAAACATATTTCATTGACCATAAATCATTAAAATAAAACCATCATCAACACAAACATTTTTTGACCTCCATGAATTAGCGGAAACAAAGATAACACATAAACATATAACCATAATTTTTCATTAGTCATAAAAATTTCATTTAATATCTAAAACAAGTCATACATATCATAACATGAAATCTACCAGAAATTTTAAATCAGTGAGCAATCCCTACTAATATTCACATAATAAATTATTTACATTCCAAAATAATTCCATAAAAATCCTACCTACATTAGACACTAAGAACCTCAACATACCCAAAAATTATCTCCAAATAAATTCCATATAATCCTAAACATGTGTCTGACTTCAGAGAAAAAATAACTATAAACAATTCAGACAGTGAATTACACGTAATAATTATTCACAAACAATTAAAATAAATTTATTTAGACTTCAAAATTCATATGACAACATATTAACATATAATTCCAGGACCACAAAATTGCAGATCACTAAATAAAAATCATTTATCATTCAAAGCGTCACATAATAAGAGTTCATCATTTCACTTAATAAAACAGTCCCAAAACCTAATCTTATTGAAAATTCAATAACACATAAAATTTTCATCAAATCATCACCAAACTTTCCAGTCCATAACTTAACATATACACAAACATATTTGCCAAATTTCATGCACAACAACATTCATTTGCATTATGAACAAAAACTACACTTTTATGCGACATAACAAATCAGCATTAATTTCTACGAGTGGCAAGAGAAGAAAATTTATAACTTTTCATGGAAAAATCTAATTAACTTGAAATTTGGAAAACATTACGTAACATATGCATGAATAACATATTAAAATTTTAGAACAAACGGATATTCCTAGAAAAAGTTACAGTAGTCAGATAACATAGAGAATTTCATTTTAGAAATACCGAGAAAATTAAACCTTACCTCAAAATGATATTCTTCAATTCTTCCTTGAATTTATCCCAACGAAATTTCAATATATCTTTCGAATAATAGTAGAGGAAATTGAGAGGGAGAAGAAGGAGAAAAATGTAAAGAAGAAAGAGGGTGAGAGAGAGAAAACATGAGAGAGAGAGAGAACAAATTATCGTGGAAAAAGAAATGAGAGTAACGTATGAAAGGGTCGATTATCTCTTCTATAATACTCAGAATTTTCTGATTACAATCAAGGCAAAATTTGTGGGAAAATGGAGAGGATTGAGGGAGTGTCAACAATTATGTCACAATTAACATATTTTGCCTTTGTAAAACAGGAAACCTTATCAATTACATTCAATCAATTCACAAGTCAAACATTTAATTTCCTAGAATGAGGAAATTTATCCATAAATAAGCCAATCAATCAACAATCATTATCCAATCACATAATTATCTCAACCACAAAATTTGGAGATATTTTGGTTGACTGTTTGTCAACTGTCATCGGCCTGTCGATGCCTCACTTTGCCTTACCGATTCCTAAAGTTCGGCTTACCGATAATATCCCATCGGCTTGCCGATCCGTGAAGGCCATTACGGCTTGCCGAACTTGAAAGTCCGGCCTGCCAAACTTCCTTACACTTCAAAATTTAACGAAACATTAATTCATTGTAAAAAAAATTATCATAAAACATACAACATAATTGACATGAACACTTGAGCATATCAATTCCACGCAACCGTCACCTGCAATAACACTTAAAATAAAAGAGTTAGCACCATTATATTATATATCATAACACATATCATTTAAGAAATTACTTAACGTCGTTACACATTTGTCATAAACTAATACATGGAATTCGGTGGGTGTTACATTTCTCCTCACCTTATAAGAGTTTCGTCCTCAAAACTTAGAACAGTTGCAGATACTTAATTCTCATGTCATCTTCACATTCCCATGTAGTTTCTTCCACTTGGTGATTTCGTCAAAGCACCTTGACCAAAGGAATTTCTTTATTCCTCAAGGTCTTGGTTTTACAATCAAGAATCTCCACTGGCTTTTCTTTATAGCTCAAGTCTTCTCATATCTCGATCACTTATGGCTCAATCATGTGCGTTGGGTCTGGGACATATTTCTTGAGCATCAAAACGTGAAATACATCGTGCATTGCTGACATCTCCGATGGCAATCGTAGTTGATACGCTACTTTACCTTTCTGCATCCCTATTTCATAAGGTCCGATGAATCTCGGATTTAGCTTGCCTTTCTTTTCAAACCTCATAACTCCTTTCATCGATGCAACTTTTAAAAATACAGATTCGCCTACAACGAATTCTAAGGGTCTTCTTCTTTTATCAGCATAACTCTTCTGACGGCTTTGAGCGGTCTCTATACTCTTCCTTATCATCTTTATCATCTCAGAGGTTTTGTTAACAAAATCAGTCTTTTTATCGTTGACGCTTTTCATTAACCACTTTTCACTAGCTTCATGCCAACATATAGGCGACCTACATTTTTGCCCATATAGAGCCTCATAGGGTGCCATCCCAATGTCGCCTGATAGCTATTGTTGTAAACAAATTCTGCTAATGGTAACATTTTACACCAGCTAGTGTTGAAGTCGAGAATACAGGCCCGAAGCATTTCCTCTAAGATTAAGTTTGTCCTCTCTGTTTGGCCATCTGTCTAAGGATGAAAAGCTATACTGAAATGTAACTTGGTCCTTATTGTAGTCTGTACACCTTTCCAGAACTTGGATGCAAACCGACCATCATAGTCTGAGATGATAGACTTAGGAATTCCATGAAGTCGTATAATCTCCTTGACATTCTGCTAACCATTCCATAGAATAAGTGATTTTGATAGGAATGAAATGCACCATCTTCGTCAGTCGATCCACAACAACCCAAATAGCATCATATCCATTCATAGTCCTGGGCAAACTGGTAATGAAATCCATTGCAATATCCTCCCATTTCCATTCCGATATCTGGATTGACTGTAAATCACCGCCAGGTCTCTGATGTTCAGCTTTAACTTACTGGCATGTCAAACATTTCTTCACATACAAGGCAACATCTTGCTTCATTCCAAACCACTAGAAGTTATCCCTTAGATCATTATACATCTTTGTTGCACCTAGATGAATTGAGTAAGGAGTATCATGTCTTTCTACCAAAATTCTTTCCCTTAAACCATCAACATTGGGAACACATATGCGGTCTTTGAGGTACAGAGTTCCGTCATCAGCAATTTGAAACTCTTCACATTTGCCTTCTTTCATTTCTTGCTTAATCCTTGCCAGGCTTACATCATCATCTTGCTTACTCCGAATCTCATCATGCAACGTTGGAGCAAGAGTGAGTGCAGATAACTGGCCTATGATAAGTTCCAAGCCAAAGTCCTGGATTTCCTTTCTCAAAGGCTGAGACATTGCTAGCAATGACATTAACGTAGCCGCTGACTTCCTACTTAGAGCATCAGCCACTCTATTAGGTTTTCCAGGGTGATAAAGGATTTCACAATCATAATCCTTCACCAATTCTAGCCATCTCTGCTATCTCATGTTCTGGTCCGTTTGAGTGAAGAAGTACTTTAAACTATGATGATTGGTGAAGATCTTGCATTGGACCCCATATAATGTCTCCATATTTTCAGAGCAAAAACAACAGCTGCTAATTCGAGGTCATGAGTAGGGTAGTTCTTCTCATAGTCCTTTAGTTGTCTCGACGCGTAGGCGATCACCTTGTCATTTTGCATTAGAACTGCACCAAGGCCCATCTTAGAAGCGTCACTGTAAATTACAAACCCATCACTTCCTTCAGGAATTGCCAATACTGGAGCAGTCGTTAGCCTCTTCTTCAATTCTTAGAAACTCTTCTCACATGCTTCTGTCCGTTCATACTTCTTTTCCTTACGGGTTAGATTCGTGAGTGGCACTGCTATCCTAGAAAAGTCTTCCATGAATCTCCGATAATAACCGGCTAGGCCCAAGAAGCTTTTGATCTCACTTGCATTCATTGTTGTTTCCAGTTGAGAACAGCCTCTACTTTAGCAGGGTCTACCATGATTTCTTCCTTTGATTTTACATGCCCCAAGAAGGACACTCTATCAAGCCAGAATTATCACTTGGAGAATTTTGCATATAACTTATGTCTCCTTAATGTCTCCAACACAACTTTCAAATGCTCCTCGTGTTCCTCCCAATTCTTTGAATAAACAAGAATATCATCAATAAACACAACAATAAATTTATCGAGGAAGTCCTTGAATACCCGATTCATCATATCCATGAAGGCTGGAGGTGTGTTCATTAGACTGAAAGGCATAACCACAAATTCATAGTGACCATACCTCGATCTGAAGGTTGTTTTTAGGATGTCCCCTTCTTTAATCTTCAACTGGTGATATCCTGACTGTAGATCAGTCTTCAAGAACACAGATGCACACTTTAGCTGATCAAACAAGTCATCGATTCAAGGCAACAGGTACTTGTTCTTGATTGTTACCTTGTTCAATTCTCTATAATCGATGTAGAGTCTCATAGAGCCATTCTTCTTCTTAACAATTAAGACTGGAGATCCCCATGGTGAGTGACTCAGCCTGATGAAGCCTTTGTCAAGCAGTTCCTTGAATTGCGCATGAAGCTCCTTTAACTCTGTTGGGGCCATTCTATAAGGTGCCTTTGAAATTGGGTCGGTGCCTGGCGTAAGTTTGATCTCAAATTTAACTTCTCTATCAACAGGTAGGCTTGATAGATCATTTGGAAACACTTTTGAAAATTCATATACCACTGCCACATCTTCAATCCTTGTCTTTTCTTCTTGACTTTTATCTACTATATTGGCCAAATAACCTATGCAGCTGCTAGCTAACAACTTCCTTGCTTTCATGGCTAACAAGAACATACTGGGTTTCTTTCTAGACTCACCCACGTACACAAACTTCTGTTCACCTTCTGGATGGAAGATCACCTTTCGTTTCCGGCATTCAATGGAAGCATTATACTTGCTCAAAAAATCCATCCTGAGAATCATATCACAATCATACATGTCGATCACAATAAGGTCGACGAACTTAGGAATAAAAGAGTTATGAACTTAGGAATAAACTTCTAATTTATGAGATAGGTTTTCCCTACTAAGGTAATAATCATTAAACATCTAAACCTTATTCTTATCATCATACTTGCATCTTATCATTAAACTTTAAAACATACTTACTTAAAGGGCGTGGACTGGCGTGTGGTGATATGAATTGAAAACGAAAACCGCTCTGGTACCAAAGCTTGTAATGCCACTCTTACAGATGTCACAAATTTCATTACATTTGTTCCTTATTACCTATAATTACAAAATAAACTTTTTGATAAAAAAGGTAATTTGGCAAAACATATCTAGGATCCATGCATAACACATTTTTTTTTATACCTATCAATATTTAATAACTTAATCTATTATAATAAATTACTCAATAAAAAACATCTATTAAATAGTTTGCCAATACCATTGTAAATTGAATAACTTTTAAAACATCCTTGGAAATCTACTCACAGTTCGGCAAGCCGAGCTTGTGGATTCGGCAAGCCGAAGCTATCCGGCAAACCGCCAGAGGATTTGCAAAACAAGGTTTCAAAATTCGATAAGATCGACAGGCCGGTACAAAGTAATCGGTAGGCCGATCCATAGTTTAACAGTCCGACCAGTAATGGTCAACAGGCCAAACTGTAATTAAAAATTTTGTATTAAAACAAGTCTTAAAGTTTCAAATGCAAAAGAAAGTTAATAAAATAATAAAGTTAAAGTGTCATGGTTTAAATCTTAAAAGTCCATCAAATAAACATACTTAAATTTATAAAATGTAGTTCATAAATTTGAAAACTTCTTTTCTTGGCGTCTTCCATTTGCAATTCATCGTCCTTAGCTCACACGCTCGTCAGTGTCCTCCACCTATTCCATAACTCTCTTACCTTATCTGCAACATGATGTAAAACTTGAATAAGCTAATGCTTAGTAAGTACATTTGTAAATCTCACAACTTAAAACATTTTATGAACATCATCATCATCATCGTCGTCATAATAGTGCACTAGGCACATTTTCATAGGAACATATCTTTCTTTACATTGTCCATATTAAAACTTTATTCATTTTATCTTAAGGGCCCAAGTGTTGCACCATAAACATTATCATCATCGTCTCATGCGAGGAGTGGGTAGCTAATCCCAAACCAAACATGACATCATATCATATTATATCATAACTTAACATATCATTGGGTGTGCAACACTTATTTAGGTGATACGTATATACATATTTATACTTCCATGCTTTGAAAAACATTATCATCAAAACTTGCATAAACTTTCATAACTTAAAAACTTTATAATAATACTTCATGTAAAATCATCATGAGAAATCATCATAAAACCATCATGAACATAGATTTCAAACTTTTCATAAACTCATCATATTGCAGGTGAGAATGTACTTACTTTAATAAGCTTACTTAACCTCATCATATTGTGTTCATGTCATACATTCAATAAAATGCCAATTAACAAATATTTTCAATGAATTAATCACCACAACTTAATATCCATTTCCATATAACATCATACATACTTTCATTCCTTAAAACATAAATTTATAACATATTTCATTAACCATAAATCATTAAAATAAAACTAGCATCAACACAAACATTTTCTGACCTCCATGAATTCTAAATGTAATAACTCAACATTCACACATAATTAGGGCACCAAATTTAGCAAAAACAAAGATAACATATAAACATATAACCATAATTTTTCATTAGTCATAAAATTTTCATTTAAAATCTAAAACAAGTCATAAATATCTTAACATGAAATCTGCCATAAATTTTAAATCAGTGAGCAATCCCTACTAATATTCACATAATAAATTATTTATATTCCAAAATAATTCCATAAAAATCCTGTATACATTAGACACTAAGAACCTCAACATACCCAAAAATCATCTCTAAATAAATTCCATATAATCCTAAACATGTGTCTAACTTTAGAGATAAAATAACTATAAACAATTCGGACAGTGAATTACATGCGATAATTATTCTCAAACAATTAAAATAAATTTATTTAAACTTCAAAATTCGTATGACAACATATTAACATATAATTACAGAACCACAAAATTTCACATCACTAAATAAAAATCATTTATCATACAAAGCGTCACATAATAAGAGTTCATCATTTCACTTAATAAAACAATCCCAAAACCTATTCTTATTGAAAATTCAATAACACATAAAATTTTCATCAAATCATCACCAAACTTTCCAGTCCATAACTTAACATATACATAAACGTATTTGCCAAATTTCATGCACAACAACATTCATTTGCATTATAAACAAAAACTACACTTTTATGCGACATAACAAATCAGCATTAATTTCTACGAGTGGTAGAGAGAAGAAAATTTATAACTTTTCATGGAAAAATCTAATTAACTTGAAATTTGGAAGAACATTATGTAACATATGCATGAATAACATATTAAAATTTTATAGCAAACGAAAATTCCTAGAAAAAGTTACAGTAGTCAGATAACATAGAGAATTTCATTTTAGAAATACCGAGAAAATTAAACCTTACCTCAAAACAATATTCTTCAATTCTTCCTTCAATTTATCCCAACGAAATTTCAATATATCTTTCAAATAATAGCAGAGGAAATTGAGAGCGAGAAGAAGGAGAAAAACGTAAAGAAGAGAGAGGGTGAGAGAGAGAGAGAACAAATTATCGTGGAAGAAGAAATGAGAGTAACGTATGAAAGGGTCGATTATCTCTTCTATAATAATCAGAATTTTTTTATTACAATCAAGGAAAAATTCATGGGAAAATGTAGAGGATTGAGGGAGTGTCAACAATTATGTCACAATTACCATATTTTGTCTTTGTAAAATGGGAAACCTTATCAATTGCAATCAATCAATTCAAAAGTCAAACATTTAATTTCCTAGAATGAGGAAATTTATCCATAAATAAGCTAATCAATCAATAATCATTATCCAATCACATAATTATCTCAATTACAAAATTTGGAGAGCTTTTTGCTGACTGTTCGTCAGTTGTCACCAGCCTGCCGATGCCTCACTTCAGCCTGTCGATTCCTGAAGTCTGGCCTATCGATTCATGAAGGCCATTTCTGCTTGTCGGACTTGAAAGTTTGGCCTGCCGAACTTCCTTACACTTTAAAATTTAAAAAACATTAATTCATTGTAAAAAAAAAATTTCATAAAACATACAACATAATTGACATGAACACTTGAGCATATCGATTCCATGTGACCGTTGTTAGACATGTATGCCCCAAGGGAGTAAAAATGTAATGAGTTTTTGAAGACATTTTTATCAATAAAGAATTCATTTATTATTTATAAACAAAATATTTTCCTCTTTACGTTCATATTTGTTGAATGTATGATAAGCAAATAATAGTCTGAGACTGTCGGTCTAAACCTTTAAGAATTGGGCATATGATGGACAGATTATGCGAAAGACACGATTCTTAAGGTGACGGTCTAAATCATAAGATCCGCAATCGAGGGAATAAAGTTGGGCGCTTTATTCATGTAAAGATTGTTATGTTGTCTATATCCCTATTGGGAGATGGTTTGTCTTGACCATCGGAGGTGGACTCCGTGAATAGAAACATTGGCACGTTGTCATAGGTGACGATGTGTTGGATCGGGACATAAAGTGAATTGATTTGGATTAATAATTCTGTCTTGGCAAATCAATTCACTTTAGACAATCATTTGTATTGCATCTTAATCCTGAGATGACTAGTGGGCCTGTTGTCTTGACTTGTGTCTTTTGATGTGCCAAAGGGTGACATCCACATCTTAATAGTGGTATGCATGCCGGTATGTTGGAGGCATGACTCTTGATGACATAGACCTGTTATTCATAGATATGGAATCCATAGCTCCTCTTTAGGAGTAGTGATATCCTCTTATATGCGTTATCCTGTAATTGAAAAACT
>CAMOHE010042902.1:0-46244 GCA_946598075.1 Artocarpus hirsutus | reverse complement strand
GAGGGGGTTGGGTGGGGGAGAGGGGCAGGTGGGGGGTGGGGGGGGCTAGGGCGAGGGGCCAGGGGGAGGGTGCAAGGAGGGAGGGGCGAAGGGGGAAGGGGCGAGGGGGGAGGGGGGGTGGGTGGGGGCATGGGAGAGGGCGAGAGGCGAAGGGGGAGGGGTGAGGGGTGGGTGGGGGGTGGGGATCTGGGGCTAAGGGCAAGGGGGGAAGGGGGTGGGTGGGGGTGAGGGGGCGAGGAGGGAGGGGCAAGGTGGTTGGGAGGGGGTGAGGGGGGAGGGGGGTGGGTGCGGGCATGGGAGAGGGCGAGGGGTGAAGGGGGAGGGGCGAGGGGTGAGGGGTGGGGATCTGGGGCGAAGGGCAAGGGGGGAGAGGGGTGGGTAGGGGCCAGGGGGGTGAGTGGGGGCGCGGAGTGAGGGGCAAGGGGGTTGGGAGGGGGGTGGGCGGGGGCATGGGAGAGGGCGAGGGTTTGGGGTGCTAGGGCGAGGGGTGAGGGGGGAGGGGCGAGGGGTGAGGGGTGGGTGGGGGGTGGGGGTCTGGGGCTAGGGCCAAGGGGGGAGAGGGCTGGGTGGGGGCCAGGGGGGTGGGTGGGGTTGGTAGTGGGTGGGCTAGGGTGAGGGGATAGGTGGGGTGGTCACAGTGGGGGGGGCCGAGGGGGAAAAGGAGAGGGAGAGGGAGGGGGAAGAGGAGAGAGAGAGGGAAGGGGAAGAGGAGAGAGAGGGAGGGGGAGCTTACCAGCGGCGAGTAGGTAATGGCGGTGCAGTGGAGGTGATGGCGACGGAGGGAGATAAGGATTTTAGAGAGAGAGAAAGAGGGATTTTAGAGAGAGAGCGAGAAATCTTGGAGAGAGGGTGCACAAACAATATTTATGCATTGTAGGCACGAATTTCAAAAATTTAAAGGGGGAAATGATGCTTCCATGATGGATTTTGTAGAAATTATCGTCGAATGTGTAATAGTACATAGCATCTTCCACTTGGAAAACTAGTCTTCCACGAGGGTTTTTGCAAAAACCCTTGTGGAAGACTAAATTTTCCACGACAGCTTTTGTTTTCCATGACTGTTTTTGCAAAAATCGTCATAGAAAGCTCATTTTCCATGATAGTTTTTGCAAAAACTGCCATAGAAAATGCGTGCTTTTCATAGCATTTTTATATTGTGAGAAGCTTTCCACAACGATTTTTATAGAAACCGTCATGGAAAGTCTTTTCCACGATAGTTTTGTTTTTGCAGAAACCAATGTGGAAAGTCTTTTCCACGACGGTTTTTGCAAAAATCGTCGTGGAAAATTCCTGCTTTTCATAGCAATTTTTATGCTGTGAGAAGCTTTCCACGATGGTTTTGCAAAAACCGTCGCAAAAAATTACCTTAAATATTTCTTACACATAATATTCTTTGTTGCCCAAGGTGGCCAGGCCGTGTGTTAAGCATCTAATGACCCAGAATGTATACTTTATTTCCGTTTTCACCACAGATTTAGCTATAGATAGATATACAAAACCTTTAAAAAAAGATTGAAAAATGAAGTAAATTAAAGAAAATTGTTAAAAGCAAATTAACATAAATTGGTTTATTGATGCTCATCTTTTTATCTTTTTTTCATTGGTTCCTTCATAAATATCCATTCTACATCTTCACGAAGCAAGTGCGAAACATCATCTTGAAAATTATCTATCTCTTCAACCAGTGGCAATCCCTTTGTGAATGAAGGGATGTCTATGCAATCCTCATCAACTTCTTCACCGTCGATAACTAATCTTGGCTTTATCGGGACAACTAGAGACAACTCCATATCTTGGGGATCTGTGGTATAAAAACTTGGATTGCTTATGATGCCATAATGAAGGGATCATTCCTGTATCCCAATCTTCTAAAGTCAACCACTGTGATGCCGTCATTGTCGTTCTTAACATAGTTATTGTCGGCCCACTTGCACTTAAAAAGTGCTATACATAATCCCCCATAATCAAGTTCCCAAATATCTTCAATGAAACCAAAGTAGTTCATGGTGCCATATGCCAGATTCTTATCCTTGGCGGAGGCAATATGCATAGCCTTAGCATAGAGAGTCACATCGTTATTTTGCACTGGATGCTTCTCATCTCTTTCACGAGTGTAGAAATTATAACCATTTATGGAATATGACGTATACCTTGTAACTACCGATGATGGTCCTCTAGCAAGGTTCTTCAACTCCTGTGACATGCCTCCATCTTGTGATGCGGAGCACTTGCCATAGATGTGTGCTCTAATCCACAATCAAAAGGTCCAGTTGTGTTCATCTTGCAACCACTTCTCATTTCTTGCTCTTTTTGGATATGCTTTTTTTAATTCGTTCATGTGTACCTCAATGAAAAGCTCCACTTCATTAGCATTGTGCAAGACATATAGACAAGCTTGTTCCCACTCCTCTTGATTTACTGATGAAGGATTGCTCGTAGATAGTCCCCTAGCCTTAATGTTTATAGTCTTTGGCACCCCACTTGTGTCTACATTAGATAGGTAATCGAAGCAAAATTCAATCGATTCCTAACCTCTTTCTACAATACATCCCTCCTGCCTATTTCGATTCTTCATATAGCCCTCCAAAACCTTCATATATCTTTCAAATGGGAACATCTATCTCAAATACACCGGTTTGCATAACTTAACTTCACGTATTAAGTGCACTGTTAAATGAATCATGATGTCAAAAAATGCCAGTGGAAAATACTTTTCAAGCATACATAAGGTTTGCACCAACTCTGATTGCAGTGAATCTAGCACAAGTGCATCAATGACCTTCGAGCATATTGAATTGAAGAACAAGCACAACTTGAAAATTACAAATCTCACATCCTTTGTTAGAATTCCTCGCAAAGCAAGTGGTAGTAATTGCTGCATCAACACATGACATTTCATGCCAATAAGTTTCAAATCCTTCACCAACACCAACTTTTGAAGTTTGAAGAATACCCATCTGGCACTTTTAATGAAGCAACCCATTCATAGAGCTTTTTTTTTTCCACTCTAGATAACATGTGCTTTGCCAGAGGTAAGTAAGTATGGTTCCCTCTTTTCTCGAGAAACAAATTAGGCCTAATCTCTATTTCTATGAGATCCAACCGAGCTTTTTCACCATCCTTAGTCTTGCCCGGAATGTCAAGCAATGTGTCGATTATGGATTCACAAACTTTTTTTCAATATGCATAACATCCAAGCAATGACAAACAAAAAGTGTCTCTAGTATGGAAGATCAAAGAAGATTGATCTTTTTTTCCATGGTCCATCATTTGGCGACTCGTCCTCACCTTGCTTTTTCTTACCAAATACGACTCTTATGTCTTTTACCATTTCAAATATTTGTTCACTTGTCAAAGGGCGAGGAGGGTCTCTTTCTTCGCTGTTGCCATCAAAGGCTTTCTTTTGTTTACGGTAGTGATGATCTCTTGGCAACTATCTTATATGACCAAGAAAAATGGTTTTCTTACCATTCTTCAACAGTTTGTGAGACGTTTCCGTCATGCAAATAGGACAACTAATAGAACTCTTCACCGAATAACTAGATAAATTACCATATGCAGGGAAGTCGTTAATTGTCCATATCAACATTGCACGGAGTGTGAACGTCTCTTTTCAATAAGCATCTCTAACTTCAACTCCATTTTCCCACAACTTTTTTAGGTCATCAATTCATAGTGCCAAGTATACATCAATGTCATTGCCTCATTAGTGAGGACCTGAAATTAATAGAGACAACATTAAAAACTTTTGCTTCATGCACATCTTCGGAGGGAGATTATAGTTAACAAGTATTATAGGCCAAGTGCTATGCCTACTACTCATGTTACCATGTGGGTTCATTCCATCTGTTGACAAAGCGAAATGTATGTTTCTTGGATCTGCACTAAAGTTGGGATGATCGACTTCAAAAGTCTTCCATTGTGGTGAATCCGCTCAGTGTCTAAGCATACCATCATCCACTCGTTTGTCATAATGCCATGTCAAATTCTTGGCATGTTTTGGGTTTTTGAATAAACGCCTCAAACGTGGTACTGGTGGAATATACCATAACACTTTCTTTGGCACTCCATTCTTGCCGTCTTTTGGCTCCTTTCCTTTCTTCCACCTTTCTTGTTGACAAATTGGACAGTAATTCTCATCCTCATACTCATTTCTATAGAGAACATAATCATTTTCACAAGCATGGATTTTCTCATAATCCATTCCCAAAGTGCTCCAAGTCTTCTTAGCCTCATACATACTAGTTGGTAATTTATAACCCTTTTGTAGAAGCCTTCCTAAAAATTCCATCAGCTTTGTGAAACTAGAATTTTACCATCCACTGAATGCTATCAAATTCCATAATCCAACTAAAGCAGACAATTTAGTGAAATTGGTACACCCCTCATACACGGGTGTCTCCGCATCATTCATCATTGTCTTAAATAAATCCAGATGGTGCACAAAGTGTTCTTCTAAATCATTGACCATGTCAACCATATTATCTTGATCATCCAAATTATACTCCATAATAGCTTGCTTTCTTCACTTAGTAAAGTTGGATTGAAATTAGACTCGCCATGAAAATGCCACGTTTAATAACTACCTATAATTCCATTTCGAAATAAATGTCCTTTAACAATTGGAATTCGATGCAATCTATCGTCTCCACATTGAACACAAGGACAATGAATTTTATCACCATTGGCATGACTTTTGGCAAAATCCAAGAACTCTTCCACACCATTCACATACTCTCTAGACAATTGAAAATCCCACGTCCATTTCCTATCCATTTTGCAATTTCTAAATCGAAATAATAAATAACAAATATTCAATTAAAATTAATTTCACAATTTACATATATACCCACCTATATATGTTAATTAATCATAAAACAAAAATATCACCCATCATAAAACAAGTTACACATACTCATTATAAAACAAAGAATTCAAACCCATGATCCATAATACAAATTTCACGGAATAAACAACAAAATCAACAAATATTTATCAATTTTGGACTAATTATACAACACAATCAGCAACAATTTATCAATTTCTAACAAAAACTTACAATTTGTGCTGAGATTAAGGAGTGTGGAGGCAGAGAGGGACGGCGGCAACTGATTCAGACGAGTCTGTGTTTGTATTTGAGAAGTGAGTTTCTATATTGTGCCTGAATGTCGAGGTGGGAAAAAGGGGATTTAAGTAAGCTACAACGATGGTTTTGTTAAAAAAACCGTCATGGAATCATTAGGAGCTTCCACGACGGTTTTTCAAAAAACCGTTGTGGTAGCTTCATATTCCGCGATGGTTTTTCAAAAAACGGTCATAGAATAGCTAGTCTACCACGATGGTTTTTTAAAAATCCGTCGTGGTAGCCCATCAATTCTAGGATGATTTTCTAAAAAACCGTCGTGGTAGTTACCGCCACGTTCCATGATAGTTTTTGTTTTTGCAGACATAACTTGCATCACTTTTTTCTCCTTACCACGATGGTTTTTAAGAAACGGTCGTTAAATAAAGGTCGTATAATCAAAAATTTCTTGCAGTGAGACTACATTGACTTGAATAAAGCCTACCATAAGGATTGCTTCCAGCTACCCTGAATAGACCAGCTTATCGATGCAATCGCCGAGCATGAGCTGCTTAACTTTATGAATGCTTATTCTAGCTATAACCAAATATGGATGGCTGAGGAAGATCAAATAAAGACAGCCTTTGTTATCGACCAAGGGCTCTATTGTTACGTGGTAATGCCCTTCGGACTTAAGAATGGCAGGGCTACCTACCAACGCCTAGTCAACAGAATGTTTGCTCGACTGATCGGCAAAACCATGGAGGTCTACGTTGATGATATGCTAGTTAAATCCATCCAAGTAGTGGACCACATGGCTGATCTCCAAGCAAGCTTCAACATTCTCTGGGAGTATGGGATGAAACTTAACCTAGCAAAGTGTGCGTTTGGGGATAGCTCGGGCAAATTCCTCAGATTTTTGGTCAATCAAAGAGGTTTCGAGGTCAACCCAGCTAAGGCTTAAGCTATTATAGACATGCATTCACCATGGACAGTAAAAGAGGTGCAGAAACTCATGGGCATGGTAGCAGCCCTCTCTAGATTTGTCTCTCGTTCTACCGACAAGTGCCATCCCTTCTTTTAGGTGCTCAAGGGGAGGTTTGAGTGGAGCAAAGAATGTGAGGAAGCCTTCCAAAACCCTCACTCCTATCCAAACCTTTACATAAAGAAGTTTTGTATGCCTACCTTATCGTGTCAGAAAAGGCTGTCAGCTCGGTCCTCATCCGAGAAGAAGAAGGGGTTCAGAAGTCCGTCTATTACACGAGCCATGCGTTCTAGGGTGCCAAGGAGGGATTACCATAGCTTGAAAAATTGGCATTTGCCTTAGTTACCTTGGCTCAAAAACTACGGCCTTATTTTCTTGGCCACATTATATGAGTCCCTATGAAATTTTGACAAGTTTATTAGAGTCCGAAGATAACAAGACAAATGGCCAAGTGGTCGGCCAAGCTCGGCCAGCATGATATTCATTTCACACCTAGGCCCTTGTAGATTTCATTATCGAGTTCACTATTACCAGTCAAAGCATGCCCTTAGCTGAGAAAGCACCTGTCAAAGACCTAGACACCTCTAGCTATAGTGGAGGTGATTGTACGCATATGATGGAACCAAAATCGAACCTCTTTGTAGATGGATCCTCTTGTGCTAAGGGTTCAGGTGCTAGGCTTGTTCTAACAAGCCCAAACAGATACAAGACAATCTATGCACTTCGATTTGACTTTAAGGCCTTTAACAATAAGGTGGAATATGAAGCTCTCCTGGCTAGACTCAGAATTGCCAAAGATCTCAGAGTAGACCACATAGTCATTCATTGCGATTCCATGCTTGTCGTCCAACAAGTCACTAGGGTGTTTCAAGCCTGAACTGAATCCATGATTGCATATTTACAAGAGGTCAGGGCATTACCTGGGCAATTTAAATCTTATTCATTCAAGCAGATCCCTAGATCGAAAAACTCTAAGGCCGATGTGCTTGCTTGGCTAGCCTCAAGCTTGGGCAAAATTGAGCTAACAGTAGTTCCCATTGAAAGGTTAGCTGAGCCAAGTATTAATAAAGAAGTTGCAAGTGTAGCCGAAGAGCAAGAGACCACCTAGATGGATCTGATCATCCGATACCTAACCATAGCCGAATTGCTTGGCTCTTGAGAAGAGGCATACCTCATTTGCAATAGCTAGGCCCAGTATTCGATGATTGGTGGAAAACTATATCAACAAGGCTACGCTACACCATGTTTGAAGTACGTAGGGCCTAGAGAAGCTCAATATCTGATGAAGGAGATTCATGAGGGGCTATGTGGCAATCATTCTAGGGGGCGATCCCTAGCCCAAAAATGTCTTCAGTAGTGATATTATTGGCCAACCATGGAGCAGGACTATAGAGATTACATGCGGAAGTGTCTAAAATGTCAACAGTTGGCAAGGGTGCCCGAATACCATGCTGAGCCCTTATCTCAGTAACATCAGCTTGGCCTTTCACTAAGTGGGCCATCGATCTTATCGGCCCTCTTCCTCAAGCCTGGTCTTAGTTTACATACTACATTATGGCCATTGACTACTTCACCAAATGGGTGGAGGTAGAACCATGCACCAACATGATCGAGGCCAAGTGCACAAACTTTATATGGAAGAACAACATTTGCACATTTAGAATCCCTTATACCATCATGACTGACAATGCAAAGCAGTTTGAATCCTTAATCTCCTTCGCCTATGTAAGCGGCTCAGTATTAAAAAAGTCTTCTCTTCTCCAAGCTACCCTCAGAGCAATAGGCAAGTTAAAGCTGTCAACAAAATGATCAAGGATAACCTAAAGAAAAAACACGAGGGCTTCAAGGGGGCATGGATTGATGAGCTCCCAAAGGTGCCCTAGGCCTACCGAACAACGGCCAGGATTACCATCGGGGAGACCCCATTTTCTATTGTATACAGGGCCGAGGCTATCATCTCAGTAGAAGTAGGACTGCCGAGCTTCAAAGTCGAGCAATATAAAGAATTTCGAATATAGGTTGCAACTCTAACATACCAACAATGGAGTCTTCAATCATCAGAACTCTTGCCTTTAGAATATCAAAAGATACAAGCTATAAACATTGAGTCATAAATCCACTTCAAGATTAAGATAACACATAAATAATTATCAAAGAGAATTGATTTAAGTCAAATGGAATTATTATTAAATTAATTCAACTTTAGGTAAGTCTAGTATGCGACCACCATTAGGTCTATCATACCAATGTGTCTACTATGGAGTCAATCTGCCCTAGCGATCAAGATAAGCCACCTCCTCATTTGGACATAGATCCCGATTACAGCCTTATCATGTATGAAGTGCCTAGCTCTATACATAGTCTGCAGACTATATATATATAATTTAGACTATTAATCTTCGAATCAGATTTTTTCCACATATAAACTCCATATATGTTCAATTCCAAGATTTGGTTCTAATAGTCACGAAGCACGAGTCTGCTAATATACAATCATTGTTATAAAAGTAATATGAAGACTATTATTAATGCATGTAATATTTGTATTATTATTTATTTCACCAAAGTGTCATAAATAAACCTAAAGTATTTATTTCTTAAGGCACCAATCCTAACAATCTCCCACTTGCCCTAAGGGAGTAAATTTAACATATTGTGCATCCCCATGCTTTTCCATTAAACCTCTAACTGCCAAGGTCATAGTAAAGGGATTGACAAATTTGTGCTCGGATGCTAATTAACAAAATTGTCACATTACCATTGTGCTAAACTTATAAGTATATGATACTTTTTAATAATACATTCACTCTTCTTGTGGTGTCTTGAATCCTTGGTATTATCTATAGTTACTATATTCCGCAATACAAAACAATTAATTTATCCATACCATAGACTGCCTCAAGATTTTCAAGGAAATATCCTAAGCCACACAATTTCCTTAGACGTCTCAATGGCAACCGTTGAATCGACATTCATAGTAGAATCAATAATACAAGAATGCTTGATAATACTCCCATTATGAATCCACTTCCAAGAGTAAAACCAACCCTATAGTTGATCTTTCCAAATCCTAAACTTAACAGAAGTCAGAATCCATGTATTCTATAGGTGTTAGATCCTCTTCACAATATAGTAGCATATAACTCCTTATTCTCCTAAGATACTTGAGTTATATGCATGATTGCCAGCCAATGTTTTGGCCTAGGATTCACTCGATTTCAACTTGCTATCTCGACCGTATAACAAATATCTAGTCTCGTGCAAAGCATAACATGCATGAGATCCCATTGCCAAAGCATAAGAAAATCTTCCCATGTATCTTCTTTCCTATAATGTCTAAAGACAATCAACCTTAGAAAGAATGATTCTCTACCGAATAGGTTAAGAACTTTTCTTGGAATCCTTCACAAATCTCTCTAGAACATTATCTATATACAAGGTTTTAGGATAAAGCTATCTTTTTGTTCTTACGGTTACGTAATAGTTAAATCCAAATAACAATTAGCTTTTCTTAAATCATTTAAGTCATATTGTTTAGATAACCAAACTTTGACCAATGACATTATGCCTACATCATTCCTAATTAGTAGAATGTCATCTGTATAGAGTACTAAAAAAACTACCTTCTTATCCTAAATGCATTTATAACACATAGTTTGTCAAGTGTTTGCTCAAACCCATATCATTGGACCTCTGATCAAATCTAATGTTCCTAGATTAAGAAGCTTACTTTAGTCCATTAATTGACTTAAGCAACTTATAGATATTTTCCCCTTAGCTCTTTGCCTTGAACTTGTCTAGTTGTATTATATAGATGTTATCCTCAAAATTATCATTCAAGAATACAATCTTGATATCCATTTGTCTTATCCATTTGTTGATGTCCACTTTCTAATAGTATCCCTTTGCTACAAGTCTAGCCTTAAAAGTTTTTGCCTTGCCATCTTCTCTTTTCATCTTGTAGATCCCTACACTCAAACACTTAATCCCTTTAATTGTTTCCATAAGCTTTTAGACTTTATTGCAAACCATAGATTCTAATTTAATATTCATGGCTCTTTGCTAAAGTTTTGCATCAACATCCTCTATACATTCACCTTATCAAGTGAGATCAATGTTAGGTTCAACGATCTCAACCTAAAGTCTTCGCATTGATACCTAGTGGGTTGATAAACAACTCTTCCATTATGACAAAGCTCCCTAGATTGTTGATTTCATTTTGGTTTCTCTACCACGATTGAAATACCTTCCATATCCAGAACCTTTGAACTGATTTAATCAATCCTTATCTCCTTGAGCACCAAACTACTACGAGGTTTAAAGTCTTACATGTAAATTTCTATGAGAATGTTACAAGTGTGGAAACTAAGACTTTATTTTACATTCGATTATAGTATAATTCATCTTTTCTCCCTTTAGGATATCTTACAAAATTCTAAACTTTTGAATGAGATTCTAACTTCCGAGTTTTCTTATCCAGAACATATCCTGAACCTCAAAAATAGCTTTAGTTAGAATGTCGCTTAGAAGATAACATGCAATTTGTAGTATATATCTCCCAAAAAATATGCTTGATGTTGTATAACTCATCATGGACCGTACTATATCCAATCAGGTTATATTTTTAATATTAGCCACACCATTATATTGTATAATTCCCAATGTAGTCAAATAGGATCGAATCTTATTCTCTAGTAAGTGTCCTAAAGACTTCTCAGAGAGGTATTCTCCACCTTGATCCAATCGAACTGTGCTTATGGATTTACCTAATTGTTTCTCCACATGCCGACATATTTACACAATCATCATGTGCATTAAGTCTAAGACTTCTTCTACCCAATTTCCTTTGGTCATTTTTCCCCTTCAACAAGACTCATTATGGTAAAGATTCCACCTCTAAGAAACTTAGAAGACCATCTTTTAATCAATCTTTGTATCTTGTTAAGGCCTATATGATGTAGCCAAAGATACATCTTATTAGATTAAGAAATATTAATCCTTCTAGAGTTATTAATTTGTTAAGTGTCAAGTATTGTATACAACTTTAGTTTGATAGAGTAAAGGCTTATCAAAAACCTAAACCTACCAGCAAAATAAAGATCTACTTCTCCCACTACTTCACTTAACTATAACATCCATTATTAATAGGAAGCTTATGTCAAGCAGACTTCCCATTTCCTGTGCATAGATATACACATATGATTAGTGGCTCTAGAATATACAACCCATGAGTCATTAGAATCTTCCACTAATCCAACTTTAAATTACAAGAGATCATCTATATCTTCTTATGCCTTCTAGGCTAGAAGATTCTTCTAATCCCTCTTGAAGTAACCAACCTTTTCATAGTGAAAGCACTTAACTTTCTTTGGTTCCTCTCTATTGTCTTGTTCCTACTTGTTCTTCTAGCCTATCCTACTACTGGAATTTAGAAGCACTAGTAACTACCAATGTCCTAACAGTATTTGAATAAATGTTCTAGCTTTTAAGCACAATCTTAAAAGCATATAGATCCTTTATTATTTTTGTCAAGGACAAATCCTTCAACAAAGTTCTAAGGTCATTTCTATTTTGGCGCTAGGACCTACATGGGTTTCATTTGATTGATTGCCAACCAAATGACCATGCATAGTAGGCATTCATGTTCCTAAATATTAAGTGAAGGCTCCTGCTGGCGATTCATGAGATTTTAGGAAAACCATTCATCTAACCAAGAGAACTTATCCTACAAACATGTCCTTTTAGATTATCAATGATCTACCTAGTAGTCATTTAATCTATATATTGCTCTTGGAGATCACCTAATGTGTTCTCTATAGCAATGCATCATCTCATGAGAATCTCGTTAGCGATTCTTAACCTAAAATTACCCCATTAGGATCAATGCCTTTAGGTTTTGGACAAGGTTTTAGTATGTATTTGTGTTTCATGCATATTAGGTTCCTTTTTCCAATCGTTAAAGTTCTACCAATTAAGGTCTTTATTAAGTATCATATTTTAATGAGCTAAGTCACAGTTTTGTATATTAAATATATAACATATATTAATAATAAGCAAATATAACAACATTTAGTAAATAAATATACAATAATGCAAGTATGTCTTTGTGCAAAATCTTGAAAAAACATCTACTACTATGATAATTCCTAGCCTCGTTCATGTCAGCTATCTTAGGGTAGTCAAACATAAGCTTGAAACATGGATCCTATTCGATTAGTACACCAACACTAACTACCACTTGTTGTAGTCACAAATTTAATTAATAGAGCTCCTTGGATAGGTTAATAATTAAATTTGTCTTAAGTGTATAACCATTGTTTATATCTTATGATCCATGACCCATAAATTGCTGCCTTGTGATGTACAACCATGAATCATGCCCACAAACATTTTCCTTTCAAAACCCAATCTAGTATACCGCCAGTGGTGAACAACCTTCCTTGGAATCAACGTCACTTGGTTTCACATATGGACCAACAATGGAGACTATGGGTCCTAATCAAGAACCCCTATTCCACAATATTTAAAAAACAAACTTTATCTCAAAACATGCATGAAGAATTTTATGAGTGGCACTCCTATTCTACATGACATGTTATCAAACACATAGCAAATCATATCATAAAGCAAACAAGCATGACATAAAACATAGAAACAAGCAATATTAATAAATGATTGTAGCATTATGGTCACACCATAGAGAAAAGAAAATTAAAGATTACAAAAATAAACTAAAACATATATCGGCTCTCACTTTTCTATCTCCTCCATGTATTTGTCTTCATGTCTTCTGATTTTCTAAATAATCCTTTCCAATAAAATTTTCAAAATTTTATTAAGGATTTTTTTGCATTATAATTTGACTACAATAAGTCAAATTTTTTCCTTGGGTTCCAAAAAAATTTACCCATAATTTTCTCCTTTAGAAAATTAATAAAATCATTTAAATAATTTTATCCATAATTTTCTTTCATTGAGAACTAATAAAACTACTCAAATAATTTCAATCCAAAATTTTCTCCAATAGAAAATTAATAAAATTATTTTAATCATTTTGTCATAAGATTAGAGTTGTGACACCCACCGTTTTCTTTAAATGATGATATGTAACATTTAATGATTTCATGTTACAATATGAACTCAAGTATGACTTAAAAGCACATTTTGTATGATAATTCTAGTGTGATATTTATAATTATGAAATTTGTTATGAACTAACGATTTATTTTGTAGTAGATAGACTAGGGAAATTTCAACGACATAAAGTGCCTAATGTATGATTATTATGTTTTGTTTGTAAATTGTTTGTTTTGGTGATTGTTGATGCTTACCGGGTTCCGGCATCGGATCAACACCACGTGAGGCAATGCACGGTGTTTAGCTCTTCCCTGTTCATCGCAGCCTGGTCTGGTCAGCCTGTAATAAGAGGAAGGATGCCTCGGAGTCAATAAATAGTCAATAAACAGGACAATGGCTCTTCGATGCTCAAGGTAGGGGGTCTCGACAGAGGTCAAGAACTGGTTAGGTAGGAAGGAGCTTACTTAATAGAATGCAATAAATGCATCCTATTTATAGGCTACCACTTGGACTGGGTGTTTGGTGGGTTTTTCCCATAACCCAAGTGTCACATCATGGCATGTCAGGTGGCAAGTGACAAGTGTCATGTCCCTCTACCAGTGGATGAGCTTGCATCCGACGGTGAGTTATTTTCCATTTGTTAGCTAGTGATAGCGAGTACAATCTACTTTGATAGAAGAACAGTCTGACCCGAGCTAGTGTTGAGTCTGAGGAAGCGGCCTGAAGAGGCGCAGCCTAGGGGGGCCTTGAGAATTGCCTCGGACAAGACATCCAGTGTAATTGGGGTCAGTTATGAGCTCCACGTACCTTTGTCGAGCTGGGTGGCCGACCACCTGGAGTTTGGCTCCTCAGTGGTGGCGCCGAGCTCACCCTCAACAATAGCCCCCCAGTTCACCTAGTCGGTGTTCGGTCGGGTGGACTATGCCGAGTGGGTGAGGTCGGCTCGAAATAGTAGGCCAGGTGGTGCTTTGAGGTAGTGAGAAATGAAAGGTTGCATAGATTTTTGGGGGACACATGTCAGTCTACAATCGACTGCGTCGCCTATCAGGTGTAATGATCGCGCCTCTTCATTTTTCACGCCCAGATTTCTTGCATAAAATGCCCAAAAATAGGGCCTCCTTTTTTGAGAATTTTCACACGCCATTAGAGTAAATTCCACTTGTTCTTGAGTTTTAGCTGCCAAGCTACAATTAGCAATTTGAAAAGTTTTTATTCCCAGGCTTTTCCATGTCCAAATAGGTAATTTCCCAATGAATAGGAGAAAATGAGTGACTTATCAGATTCCTAGAATGTTAATATTTCCTGGTCGAAAAGCAGCCCTGAAGCCGATACGCCCTCCGTGGAAGTTAACGTCGAGAACTTTTCCTCAGAGCAAGATGGGACTAATCGGTTAGCTAAAATACTAAGGGTCGACTCCCAAACCATCCTCGAGTAGGAGTTCCTCAACTTGCTGGATGGCAAGTGCTCGGCCAGGACCCTTATTTGGAGCAACAATCGTCGGCACATCCCGATTTACCTCCCAAGAGCGAGCCAGGTTGGAAGCGGCAGCCGATGTTCTTGGCACCTCCGGTCGAAATCCCAGGGAACCTGTCCCCATTGTTGGCACGGTAACCATCAACATCTCTAATGAGTAGGAAAGAGTTAAGGAGGCAAGGCCAACTAAGAGCCCCTTAGAAGATGAGAGGATCAGGGCCACCCATATCTGAGGAGTGACCACCTATCGAATTACTAGGCCTAGGTTGACATCTGTAGCAGCATACACTAGCGCCATGACGGAATCTCAGCTGGAGGACTTGAGTGTCGAGTTTGATATCCCAGTCGACATCATCCTCATCATGCTAGAGGACAGCGACTCTACCCAAGGGGTGCATTACCCTATATGCAGAGTTTTTTTGAGCCGGTGTGTGCTTGTCGTTTCACCCTTTCCTTCATCGGGCACTAAACGATTTGAACGTGTGCCTGGCACAACTTAACCCTAATAGTTACAGGTCGCTGATCAGAATGTATATATTATGGAGGTACTACCAGTGTGCCGAGATGCCGTGGGAGGTGTTTAAGTAGGTCTATAAGATGAAGAAGCTTCCCCAGTAGTTTGGGTGGTACTACGTCACTAGCTTTAGGAAGGACTTCATTTTGGGCAATCTCGACTCAGACAAGCTTTGAAAGTATGAGTGGTTCTATGTCGGGGGTAACTATTTAGCCTAAGCTAGTGAGGCCATCCCTGAAGATCAGCGTGTCCCGAGAACATTTGAGATCAGGCATGTCTAGGGCAAAAGGCCATGGGCACCAAGCCATGTCATCAGGGCGATCAAAGACCTGTTCGAGAAATCAGAGGTGAAGAGGCAGCAGTCATTTCTACTTAGCAAGGAAATCCTCTCCCTCTACAGCTGGGTTGGGGGACCTAGTGGAATAAATCCCCCTTCAAACACTCGACCTACTCAGTTAGCCGAGCAGGTAATTGTTGCGAGGCCAAGCGTCGACATCCCAGGGCCAAGCATTTCCTGATTTGGGTGGCTAATGAGGGAGCCATCATCATCTAGCTCTAAGGACTCATCGAGTGGCTCCTTTGATGCGGGGCCACCTATAGTCGATGAGGACCTCGAGGACATGATTCGGTTCCTTAACCTGTCTCACCAGCTCTGGATTAGAGGTTAGCCCCAAGTTTTTTTTTTGGGTGCCGACCTGATTCTAACTTGCCTACTTTTGTTGTAGAAATGTCTTTAAGGCTGAGCATGAGAGGCGAGCCTTGATGGAGAGCCTTCGAAAAGGGAAAGGCAAGGCCATGGAGACCAGAAAGAAACACAAGAGAACTCCAACGAGGAAGCTTCCACCACAGCCCGAGCAGCAACCCATAACAGTCCAAGACCCACCACCCCAGCCGATGAGGACTAGGGCTTCGTCGAGTGATACTCCCCCAACCGACCAAGACGTTGTGCACTCCCCAGTAGATACTCTGAGGAGGTGAGCTGACTACCATAGGAACATCGTCAATCACCTCGAAGATGCGGTTCCTACAGAGGACTTCTTATGGGACCTCCAAAGGGAGAGTTTTGAGGGGTTGTCCAAAGCGACCTTTTGTGTAGCCGCCTAGGTAAGCGTTTGATTGCCAACTTCCATTTTTCCCACCTTACTGCGTCTTGGGCTAACTAGTTTCAATTTTTTCAAACAAGTGCCCTCGCGAATATGACTTATGCCACTGGGTTGAAGAAACTTCACCTCGAGATGGAGAGGCATAAGAAGACCTTTCTCAGGTGGAAGGGAGTTAAGAAGGAGCTCGGTGAGAAAAACATCGAGTTAGATCAAATGAAAACTTCCCTTGCTCAAGCCAAAGAGGAGGCAAAGAAGGCGAAGGAGGATGCTGACCAGGCTAAGGCGGAGGTCGAGGAGGCAAGAAAAACTGCCACTTTGCTCAGGAGTTAGCTTGAGGCCTCTTAGGTAGAGAATAAGCAATTTTGAGACAATCTCCCCGGCACTAGCCGTGGAGGAATTCAAGGCTTCCCCGGCGTACGTCGACTACTACTACTTTCGAATGACCGACCTCCAAGACCATTTAATCAGGCAGCATCCCAAGGCAGTGGGCTTCAACTGGTCCCTTATAGTTGAGCACGAGCAGGGTGCAGCCTAGTAGCCAGCGGAGGAGGTCGTCGAAGTGGACGACGATAATGATGGGGACAAGCAGGTGCAGGGCGCTGGCAGCGTCGACGAGGGCAATGCTGGGGATGGGTCCCAGACTTAGGATGTATGTTTTGGTTTTTGTTTTTGTACTTGGGTTTGGGAGGTGCCTGATTAACTGTGCCTCCCCACTTTTTTCTTTTTAATGAAAACTTTCCAAGTTTGTCGCTTCTCAGATTTTGTGTATTTTGTTTTAGATATTTCCAAGTGTGATCTTTCGCAGGTAGATGTTTTCAAATTGTGTAGAGATTCTTGGGAACATACTTTAACATATTTCACTGAGTTGACGTGGACTTCGAACAGAGTCGACTAGAGTCAGACTAAGTTGGATGCTCCCAAGGAGATACATTCTTGAACTTAGTTTTCTGAGTTCCGCTTTTGGTCCCATTGCTGCCAAGTTTTGACTCGACAGTCAACGAGTTAATCCGAGCTGGGTGTCCCTATGCTCGGATGGACAGAGCACAACGGCATGTGATATCCCTTTACCCTATCGCCCCCTAGACTTGTTTAAGCTTGAAAGAAACTTGTACAAGTCTAATAGTGGTCGGGCAATGGTTATGCGTATGTGACTTAATTGCGGGCGATCTTCGCGGCAATAGACAAGGCTGGCCGATGCCTGATCAGCCCCCTAGCCCAGTTAAGTAGGAAGTGTAACACCCGTCGATTTTCATGTAACAGTTTATGTCAAATTAGTGACGACGTTCAGTAATTCCTTTATTGATATGTGTATTGAGATTTGAAATAATGGTATGGTACTAACCATTTATTTAAAGTGTTATGACAAGTGACGGTAACGTGAAATCGATATGCTCAAAGTGTTCATGTTGTTAATGTTGTATGTTTAATTATAATTTTTGTGATAATTAACGCTTTGATGAATTCTAGTATGATAAGGCAGATTGGTAGGCCGGACCATTTAGTTCAGCAGGTCGAAATGATTCTCACGGAACGGTAGGCCGATGAGTATAATCGGTAGGCCATACCTCAAACCTTCGGTAGGCCGAACTGAGTGATTGGTAGGCCGAAGACTATTGACGAGCAATCAATAGAAATCATCCAAAATTGGTGATTGAGATGATTGGATGATGATTTTTTATTGATTGGCATAATTTTGGATTAATTTCCTCATTTTAGGAAATGAAATAGTTGACTTTTGATTGATTGGATTTAATTGATATGGTTTCCTCTTTTAAAATTTTGAAATATGGTTAGTGAAGCTTAATCAGTGATTTTTCCTTAATCTCCCCCGTTCCCACGTGAATTTTTGGCCCTAATTTAACAAAAAAATTTTGATTTTAACGGAGATTGTGACCTCTTCCATTATTCTAATTTTCTTTCATAAAAAAAAAGAAAATATTCTCTCTCTCATGTTTTTCCCTCTCTCATTCTCTCTCTCTCCTCTTCACGTCTTTCTTCTTCTCCCTCTCAAATTTCCCCTGCTATCATTTGTAAGAAATACTGAAATTTCTTTGGTTGAATTCGAAGGAGTTTTGAGAAGAAATCATTTTAAGGTAAGGGCTAATTTCTTTTTGGAATTTCTTCTCCTTAATTCGACTACTATATCTCAGTTTAGGAATTTCTGTTTGTTCTGAAATTTTAATATGATGTTCATGTATGTGTAATGTGATATCTCTACAAATTTCGAGTTCATTAGATTTTTCTATGAGAAGTTATGAATTTTCTTCTCTTCGTCACTCACAGTAAATTATTGCTGGTCGGTTGTATTACACATATGTATGGGTGTTGTTCTTAATGCAAATGAAGGTTATTTGCCATGAAATTTGGTGAAAATGTTCATGTATATGTTAAGTAATGGACTGGAAAGTATGGTGATGATTTAATGAAATTTTTATGTGTTATGGAATTTTTATTGTAGCTAGGTTTTCAGACGGTTTTAACAATAAATTGTTGAACTTTTATGATGTGATGTTTTTGTATGATTTTATGAATTTATTTGATGATGAAATATTTTGTACTTCTGTAGTTATATGTTAATAGGTTGTCTTAAGAATTTTAGAGCCCAAATAATTTTATGTTTAATTTTTGGAATATGTTAAATGTATGTAACTCACTACTTACACATAGGAAGTTATTTTTGGTCCCTGCATTCTAATGCACGGTTTAAACTGTTTTAGATTTTATTTGAAGTTGATTTTTGGATATGTTATAATTCTAGGTGTCTACTATATGTGATAATTTTTGTAGAATTTCTATAGCATGAATATTGTAATAAATGGACCTGAGTTATGAGTTGTTTACTGCCTAACTATTGCTGGCAGATTTCATGTTATGAAATGTATGACTTGTTTTAGATATTAAATGAAATTTTTATGACTAATGAAAAATCATGGTAATGTGTATATGTTATCTTTGTTCTTGCCAAATTTGGTACCCTAATTGATTGTGAATGTTATGTTATTGAATTTTGAATTCATAGAGGTCAGAAATATAATTGTGTTGAAAGTGTTATTTTAATGTTTTATGGTTAATGAAAAATGTAGTATGAATTGTCATGTTTCAAGAGATGAATGTATGAGTGATGTTATATGGAAATGGATGCTATGTTGTGGTGATTAATTCATTGAAATATATGTTAATTATTATTTTTAAATGAATGTATGACATGAACACAATGTAAAGTGAGCATATCGAGACCGCGGCGTCGTCACCCACAAAATTAAGGTTAAGTAAGCTTATTAAGGTAAGTACATTCTCACCTGCAACATGATGAGTTTATGAAAAGTTTGAAATCTATGTTCATGATGGTTTTATGATGATTTCTCATGATGATTTTACATGAAGTATTATTATGAAGTTTTTAAGGCATGAAAGTTTATTCATGTTTTGATGATAATGTTTTTCAAAGCATGAAAATATAAACATGTATATATGTATCACCTAAATAAGTGTTGCACCCCCAATGATATGTTATGTTATGTTATATTATGATAAGTTATAATGTCATGTTTAGTTTGAGATTAGTTACCCCTCTCCTCTCATGATGGCGCGCTTATGATGATGATGTTATGGTGCAACACTTGGGCCCCTTAAGATAAAATGAATAAAGTTTTAACATGGACAATGTAAAGAAAGATATGTTCCTTATGAAAATGTGCCTAGTGCAGTATTATGATGATGATGATGATGATGATGATGTTCATAAAAATGTTTTTTTTTAAGTTGTGAGATTTACAAATGTACTTACTAAGCTTTAGCTTAATCAAGTTTTATATCATGTTGCAGATAAGGGTAAGAGAGTTATGGATTAGGCGGAGGACATTGACGGGTGTGTGAGCTAAGGATGATGATTGCAAACAGAAAGCCCCAAGGATGAAGTTCCCTTTTTAAAATTTTCAAACTATGTTTTATAATTTTTTTTTAGAGCATGATTATTTGGACTTTTAAGATTTAAACTATGACATTTTAACTTTATAGTTTTATCTATTGTCTTTTGCATTTTAAAATTTTTGAGATTTGTTTTGAGAAATTGATTTTTGACAGTCGGTTGCCCTGCCAACCATTACTGGTCAGACTGTCAATGTTTGGATCGGCCTGCCGAAGGTTGACCTTTGGCTTGCCGAACGAGTTCGGCCTGCCGAATCCACGAGTTCGGCCTACCGAACTTTGAAAGTAGTTTTTTTTAGGTTGTTTTCAAAGTTTACTCAATTTACTTTGGTATTGATAAACTATTTAAAGGATGTTTATGATCAAGTAATTTATTATTATAGATTAGGTTATTAAATATTGATATGTATATATCAAAAAAAAAATGTTACGCATGGATCCTAGGTTATGTTTTCAAATTACACTTTTATTTAAATAGTTTATCTTATTCATAAAAGTATCTTGAAATAAATGTAACGATATCTGTGAAGTTCGTAAAGGAGGCCGTTACAGGCTTTGGTATCAAAGCGATGTCCCTTTTTAATGCATATCATCACACGTCAGTCCAAGTCCTTCAAGTAAGTATGTTTTAAAGTTTAATGATAAGATGCAAGTATGATGATAAGCATAAGGTTTAGATGTTTAATGATAATGCCCTAGTAGTGAAAACCTGTCTCATGAAGTAGAAGATTGTTCCTAAAATCCCAACTCTTTTAGGAAATTAACTATGGATGACCACAGAAGAATGCAAACCCGTACTTAGACCAACGAAAGGTTGATGATGATGATTGATGAGCCGCAAAGACAGCTAGAGGAACAAAGAAGAGAAGTTGCTAAATTAAGGGCCAATGGCTGCAACAACGAATGACAAGGCAATGACGTGCCTCCTCCACCTCCTCCTCCCTAGCCATAAGTCAATGAAGTCCCGACTCCTGCTGTTGAACCCAGAGCGGTCTATCAGGAACCCCTACTAATCCGATGGAAGAGGGTTAAGCTAGCAGACTTTAAAGGTTCTAAGGATCCACTGGTCGCACAAGGATGGCTAAAGACAATAGAGGCCACTCTAAGACTCATGGGCTTTACAGATAACAAGAAGGTTCTCTGTGCATCGTACTGCCTCACCATGGAGGCCAGGATTTGGTGGGACGGCATCGAACAAAGCAGGAACATTGAAGAGATGACATGGGCTGATTTTGTTCATGAGTTCAACATGAAATTCTTCCACATGAACATCACGAGGAAGCACAATGATGAGTTTGAGAACCTACAGTAGGGAGACATGTTGGTAACAGATGTGGTGGCAAAGTTTGACCAGCTAGCTCATCTTTGTCCAGGGATGGTTAGCAATGAAAGTGAAAGGGTCAGAAGATTGATTAGGGTTCGTAGGCCAGAGATTGCTGAGATAGTTGATGGGGCAAGTCCACCTAGAAACCAGGAACAAGTTGTTTTGAGGGCCCAACGCGAAGAATTCAACCTGTCAAAGCTAAGAAGAAACCAGCCTTAGTCAGGTCAGCTAGCTAGTTATGCAAACAACCAGAACCGCCCTCCACTCAGAAACAACAACAACAACAGCCAACATTGGAGGAACAACAAGAGGAAGGGCAATCCCCAAAACCAGTAAAACCAAGGCAACAAGAGACATAATGGCGACCAACCCAACAACAATAGCCACAAGTAGTTTCAACTGTGCAATAAATGTGGAAGAAATCATCTTGGAGAATGCCATATGGGAACTAACAGGTGTTTTATCTATGGACGAGAAGGTCATTTTGCCAAGAACTGTCTGAATTAGAAGAATGCTCAAGCCCCACAGAGAGCTTCTCTAGCCCAGCTCCATCGAATGCAAGCCTCCCTTGAAGGGCCACTGATTAGTCAAGGAAGACTTGAAGCCCCACCTACAAATGCGCGCATCTATGCCATGACGAAAGAACATGTGGCTGCTAAAGCCTCAATCGTGGTCACAGGTCAGATATCATGTCTTTCTATTAATACATATGTCTTTTTTGATACGGGTGCCACACATTCTTTTGTATTGTCGACTTTTGCTAAGAAGTTAGTGGTTCGTTTAGAGCCTATGAGACAGGGATTTATTACAACTCTACCCTTTGGGGAAGTGATGATATTTACTCACTGGATGCATACTATTCCCCTATGGATTTTTGAAAGGGAACTTTTCATCGATCTTATTGTGATAGACATGTATGATTATGATATGATTCTCAAGATGGATTTTTTGAGCAAGGACAATGCTTCCATTGAATGTCAAAAATGAAAGGTGAACTTCCAACTAGAAGGAGAATAGAAGTTCGTATATGTTGGCGAGTCTAGGAAGAAACCCAATATGTTTTTGTCAGCCATGAAAGCAAGGAAGTTGTTACCTAGTGGCTGCATGGGTTACTTGGCAAACATTGTAGCCAAAAGTCAAGAAGAAAAGACAAGAATTGAGGATGTGGTAGTAGTACGTGAATTTCCTAAAGTGTTTCCAAAAGATTTGGCAAGTCTACCTCCTAATAGAGAAGTTGAATTTGAGATCGAGCTTGCTCCAAGCACCGACCTGATTTCGAAGGCACCATACAGAATGGCCCCAGCAGAGTTAAAGGAGCTTCATATGCAATTAAAGGAACTGCTTGACAAAGGCTTCATCAGGCTGAGTCACTCACCATGGGCAGCTCTAGTCTTATTTGTCAAGAAGAAGGATGGATCTACGAGACTCTACATCGATTATAGAGAATTGAACAAGGTGACAATCAAGAACAAGTACCCGTTGCCTCGAATTGATGACTTGTTTGATCAGCTAAAGGGTGCATCTGTGTTCTTGAAGATTGATCTTTGAGATATCACCAATTGAAGATTAAAGAAGGGGACATCTCAAAAACAGCCTTCAGATGAAGGTATGGTCACTATGAATTTGTGGTTATGCCTTTCGGTCTAATGAATGCACCTGTAGCTTTCATGGATCTGATGAATCGGGTATTCAAGGATTTCTTGATAAATTTATCGTTGTGTTTATTGATGAAATTCTTGTTTATTTTAAGAATCGGGAGGAACACAAGGAGCATTTGAAAATTATACTGGAGACATTAAGGAGACACAAGCTTTATGCAAAATTCTCGAAATGCGAGTTCTAACTCGACAGAGTATCTTTCTTGGGGCATGTAATATCGAAAGAAGGAATTACGATAGATCCTTCTAAGGTGAAGGCTGTTCTCAATTGGTAGCAACCGACAAATGCAAGTGAGATAAGGAGTTTCTTGGGCTTAGCCAATTATTATCAGAGATTCGTGGAAGACTTCTCCAAAATTTCAGCACCACTCACAAATCTAACTCGCAAGGGAAAGAAGTATGAATGGACAAAAGCATGCGATAAGGGTTTTCAAGAACTGAAGAAGAGGTTAACGACAGCTCCAATATAAGCCATTCTTGAAGGAAATGATGAGTTTGTGATTTACAGCGATGCATCTTAGATGGGCGTTGGTGCTGTTCTAATGCAAAATGACAGGGTGATTGCTAATGCGTCAAGACAATTGAAGGATTATGAAAAGAACTATCCTACTCATGACCTCGAGTTAGCAGCAGTCGTTTTCACGCTAAAAATATGGAGGCATTACCTATATGGGGTTCAATGCAAGATCTTCACCGATCATCAAAGTTTGAAGTACTTCTTCACTCAGAAGGACCTGAACATGAGACAGTAGAGATGGCTAGAGCTAGTGAAGGATTATGATTGTGAAATCCTTTATCACCTTGGAAAAGCTAATCGAGTGGCTAATGCTTTAAGTAGGAAGATAGTGGCTACGCTGATGTCAATGCAAGCAATGTCTTAGCCTTTAAGGAAGGAAACTCTAGACTTTGGTTTGGATCTTGTCATAGACCAGTTATCTGCACTCAGACTTGCTTCAACGCTGCATGACAAGATTCAGAGCAAACAAGATAAAGATGTAAGCCTTGCAAGGATTAAGCAAGAAATGAAAGAAGGAAAATGTGAAGAGTTTTGAATTGCGGATGACAAAACTCTGTACCTTAGGGACCGCATATGTGTTCCCAATGTCGATGGTTTAAGGGAAAGAATTTTGGCAAAAATACATGATACTCCTTATTCAATTCATCCAGGTGCAACAAAGATGTATAATGACCTAAGTGGTAACTTCTAGTGGTTTGGATTGAAACGTGATGTCACTATGTATGTAAAGAAATGTTTGATATGCCAGCGAGTTAAGGCTGAACATCAGAGACTTGGTGGTGATTTACAGTCAATCTAGATATCAGAATGGAAATAGGAGGATATAGCAATGGATTTTATTATCCGTTTGCCCAGGACTATGAATGGATATGATGCTATTTGGGTTGTTGTGGATCGACTGATGAAGACAGTGCATTTCATTCCTATCAAGATCACTTACTCTATGGAACAATTAATAGAACTCTATGTCAAGGAGATTGTATGACTTCATGGAATTCCTAAGTCTATCATCTCAGACCGTGATGGCAGGTTCATGTCCAAGTTTTGGAAAGGTGTACAGACTACAATGGGGACCAAGTTACATTTTTGTACAGTTTTTCATCCTCAGACAAATGGCCAAACAGAAAGGACAGACTTAATCTTAGAGGATATGCTTTGGGCTTGTACTCTTGACTTCAAGACCAGCTGGTGTAAAATGCTACTGTTAGTGGAATTCGCTTACAACAATAGCTATCAGACGACAATTGGGATGGCACCCTATGAGGTTCTATATGGCCAGAAATGTAGGTAACCTATATGTTGGCATGAAGCTGGTGAAAAGAAGTTGATGGAAATCGTCGACGATGAAAAGACTGATTTTGTCAACGAAACCTCCGAGATAATTAAGTTGATTCGGAAGAGAATAGAGACCGCACAAAGCCATCAAAAGAGTTATGCTGATAGAAGAAGAAGACCCTTAGAATTTGCCATAGGCAAATCTATGTTTTTGAAAGTTGCAACAATGAAAGGAGTTATGAGGTTTGTGAAGAAAGGCAAGTTGAGCCTAAGATTCATTGGTCCTTATGAAATTGTAAAGCGGATAGGTAAGGTGGCTTATCAGCTGAGATTACCATCTGAAATGTCAGCAATGCATGACGTATTTCACGTTTCAATGCTCAAGAAAAATATCCCAGATCCTATGCACGTGATTGCGCCACAAGTGATCGAGATATGAGAAGACTTGAACAATAAGGAAAAGCCAATGGAGATACTTGATCGCAAAACCAAGATCTTGAGGAATAAAGAAATTCCTTTGGTCAAGGTGCTTTGGCGAAATCACCAAGTGGAAGAAGCTACATGGAAACGTGAAGATGACATGAAGGGGAAGTATCCACATTTATTTTGAGTTTCGAGGATGAAACTCTTATAAAGTGGGGAGAATTGTAACACCCGTCAATTTCTATGTAATAGTTTATGTCAAATTAGTGACGATGTTAAGTAATTCCGTTATTGATATGTGTATTGAGATTTGATATAATGGTATGGTATTAACCATTTATTTTAAGTGTTATGACAGGTGACGATCACGTGGAATTGCTATGCTCAAAGTGTTCATGTTGTTAATGTTGTATGTTTAATTATAATTTTTGTGATAGTTAATGCTTTGATGAATTCTAGTATGATAAGGCAGATCGGCAGGCTGGACCATTTAGTTCGATAGGCCGAAATGATCCTCACAGAATGGCAGGCCGATGAGTATAATCAGTAGGCCAGACCTTAAACCTTCGGCAGGCTGAACTGAGTGATCGGTAGGCTGAAGACTGCTGACGAGCAATCAGTAGAAATCACCCAAAATTGGTGATTGAGATGATTGGATGATAATTGTTGATTGATTGACATAATTTTGGATTAATTTCCTCAATTTAGGAAATGAAATAGTTGACTTTTGATTAATTGGATTTAATTAATTGGTTTCCTCTTTTAAAATTTTGAAATATGGTAAGTGGAGCTTAATTAGTGATTTTTCCTTAATCTCCTCCATTCCCACGTGAACTTTTGGCCCTAATTTAATCAGAAAATTCTAATTTTAATGGAGATTATGACCTCCTCCATTATTCTAATTTTCTTTCACAAAAAAAAAAAGAAAATATTCTCTCTCTCACGTTTTTCCCTCTCTCATTCTCCCTCTCTCCTCTTCACATCTTTCTTCTTCTGCCTCTTAAATTTCCCCTGCTATCATTTGTAAGAAATACTAAAATTTCTTTGGTTGAATTCGAAGGAGTTTTGAGAAGAAATCGTTTTAAGATAAGGGCTCATTTCTTTTCGGTATTTCTTCTCCTTAATTCGACTGTTATATCCTAGTCTAGGAATTTCTATTTGGTCTGAAATTTTAATATGATGTTCATGCATGCATAATGTGCTATTTATGAAAATTTCGCGTTCATTAGATTTTTCTATGAGAAGTTATGAATTTTCTTCTCTCTATCATTCACAGTAAATTATTGCTGATCAGTTGTATTGCACATATGTATGGGTGTTGTTCTTAATGCAAATGAAGGATATTTTCCACAAATTTTGGTGAATATGTTCATGCATATGTTAAGTAATGGACTGGAATGTATGGTGATGATTTAATGAAAATTTTATGTGTTATGGAATTTTTATTATAGCCAGGTTTTTAGATAGTTTTAACTGTAAATTGTTGAACTTTTATGATGTCATGTTTTTATATGATTTTATGAATTTATTTGATGATGAAATATTTTGTACTTCTATAGTTATATGTTAATAGGCTATCTTAAGAATTTTAGAGCCCAAATAATTTTATTTTTAATTTTTGGAATATGATAAATGTATGTAACTCACTACTTACACATAGGAAGTTATTTTTGGTCTCTGCATTCTAATGCATGGTTTGAACTATTTTAAATTTTATTTGAAGTTGATTTTTGGATATGTTATAATTCTAGGTGTCTAGTATATGTGATAATTTTTGTAGAATTTCTATAGCATGATTATTGTGATAAATGGACCTGAGTTATGAGTTGTTTACTGCCTAACTATTGCTGGCAAATTTCATGTTATCATATGTATGACTTGTTTTAGAAATTAAATGAAATTTTTATGACTAATGAAAAATCATGGTAATATGTGTATATGTTATCTTTATTCGTACCAAATTTGGTACCCTAATTGATTGTGAATGTTATGTTATTGAATTTCGAATTCATGGAGGTCAGAAATATAATTGTGTCGAAAGTGTTCTTTTAATGTTTTATGGTTAATGAAAAATGTAGAATGAATTGTCATGTTTCAAGAGATGAATGTATGAGTGATGTTATATGGAAATGGATGTTATGTTGTGGTGATTAATTCATTAAATATATGTTAATTACCATTTTTAAATGAATGTATGATAGGAACACAATGTAAAGTGAGCACATCGAGACTGTGGTGTCGTCACCTACAAAATTAAGGTTAAGTAAGCTTATTAAGGTAAGTACATTCTCACCTGCAACATGATGAGTTTATGAAAAGTTTAAAATCTATGTTCATGATGGTTTTATGATGATTTCTCATGATGATTTTACATGAAGTATTATTATGAAGTTTTTAAGGCATGAAAGTTTATTCATGTTTTGATGATAATGTTTTTCAAAGCATGAAAATATAAATATGTATATATGTATCACCTAAATAAGTGTTGCACTCCCAATGATATGTTATGATAAGTTATGATGTCATGTTTTGTTTGGGATTAGCTACCCCTCTCCTCTCATGACGGCGCGCCTATGATGATGATGTTATGATGCAACACTTGAGTCCCTTAAGATAAAATGAATAAAGTTTTAATATGGATAATGTAAATAAAGATATGTTCCTTATGAAAATGTGCCTAGTGCACTATTATGATGATGATGATGTTCATAAAAACATTTTTTTTAAGTTACGAGATTTACAAATGTACTTACTAAGCTTTAGCTTAATCAAGTTTTATATCATGTTGTAGATAAGGGTAAGAGAGTTATGGATTAGGCAGAGGACATTGACGAGCATGTAAGCTAAGGACGATGATTGCAAACGAAAAACACCAAGGATGAAGTTCCCTTTTTAAAATTTTTGAACTATGTTTTATAATTTTTTTTAGAGCATAATTATTTGGACTTTTAAGATTTAAACTATGACATTTTAACTTTATAGTTTTATCTATTGTCTTCCGCAGTTTAAAATTACTGAGATTTGTTAGTAGAAATTGATTTTTGACAGTCGGTCGGCCTGCCGACCATTACTGGTCGGACTTCTGATGTATGGATCGGCCTGTTGATTACCCAGTACTGGCCTACCGATCTTATCGATTTTGAAACCCAGTTTTGCAGAGCCTCGGGCAGCCTGTCAAAGGTTGACCTTCGACCTGCCAGACGATTTCGGCCTACCAAATCCATAAGTTCGGCCTACCAAACTATGAAAGTAGTTTTTTTTTTTTAGGTTATTTTCAAAGTTTACTCAATTTACTTTGGTATTGATAAACTATTTAAAGGATGTTTATGATCAAGTAATTTATTATAATAGATTAAGTTATTAAATATTGATATGTATGTATAAAAAAAAATGTTACGCATGGATCTTGGGTTATGTTTTAAAATTACACTTTTATTTAAATAGTTTATCTTATTCATAAAAGTATTATGAAATGAATGTAACAACATCCGTGACATCCGTAAAGAGGGGCATTATAGGTAGCTCTCCGTGTTCAGGAGTTACGGCCTGGTCCTCCGGGCTGGAGTTATATGCCCCTTTTCGGGATTCGTTGATTCCTTAAACACATTACTCGATAGAATAGTGTAGGAATATACATTTCGTTGATGTAGTGTATTTACATTCCAGGCCTATATTCAATAGGTCTAGTCACAAAAGAACGTAACCAGAGGTCAAAAAGTGTTTCTAGCAGGATCAACAAAAGAATCTTTTGAGTAGCTCAACATTCCATGGATGACCAAGTAAGTTGCTGTCCATGTTGGATAGCCTGTAGGTTCCTGGTCATACAATATCTACAACCTTAAATGGTCCATCCCATTTCAAACCGAATGCTCCCACTCCGGGTTGTGGAACCGTGACTTTCTTGAGCACCAAATCTCCAACTTTAAATCTCCTCGGTTGGACCCGCTTGTTATAGTATTGAGCGACAACTTGGTTTCGAGTTGCATTATAGATTGCTGCCTAGTTCCTCTTTTCTTTGAGTAGGTCGAGCTAAGACATCATGACTTCGGCATTTTGGATCTCATCGTAATGCTCGACCCTGAAGCTTGGTAATCCTACCTCGGCAGGTATGACAGCCTTAGCACCATACACGAGCGAGAAGGGCGTCTCTCCAGTAGCAGTTTGGGCAATCATTTGGTAGGCCCAAAGTACCTTTGAGAGCTCATCAATCCATGCTCCCTTGAGGCCCTCGAGCTTCTTTTTCAAGTTGTCCTTGATTGTTTTATTGACGGCTTCGACCTGCCCATTGCTCTGTGGGTAGCTCGTGGAAGAGAAAACTTTCTTGATACCAAGCTGCTCATATGGACGGAAAAGACTTGTCAATTCAAATTGTTTCGCGTTGTCAGACACAATGGTGTGCGAGATCTCGAACCGACAAATGAAGTTTTTCCATACAAAGCTGGTACATTTCGCTTTAGTTATGTTGGTACATGGTTCCACTTCAACCTACTTGGTGAGATAATCAATTGCCACGATGCAATATTTGAACTGGGATCGAGCTAGAGGAAGGGGCCTGATCAAGTTGATGGCCCATATTGCGAAGGGCCATGCCGATGTGACTGAGGTGAGTGGCTCGGCATGATATCCAGGCACTCTGGCGAATTGTTGGCATTTGACGCACTTTCGCACGAAATCCTTGCAATCTTGTTCCATGGTCAGCCAGTAGTAGCCTTGTCGGAGAAACTTTTGAGCCAAAAATTGCCCCCCAAAATGATTTCTGCATTAGCCTTCATGGATCTCAATCATTACGTATTCGGCCTCCTTAGGCCCTATGCACTTTAGGCACGGGGTGGTGTAGCCGCATCGGTATAACTTCCCATCGATCATCGAATACCGGGCCAAGCTGTTGTGGATTCGACGTGCTTCCACTTTGTCGTTGGGCAATTCGGCTATGGTCAGGTACCGGATGATTGGGTCCATCCAAGTGGTCGTATGTTCTTCGGCTACACTTGACACTTCTTTATTTATGGTTGGCTCGGACAACCTCTCGATAGGAACTGAAGCTAGATCATTGTCGTTGAGCCTAGAAGCAAGCTAGGCAAGGGTGTCAGCCTTTGAGTTTTCTGATCTCAGGATCTGCTTAAACAAGTAGGACTTGAATTATTCGAGCAAAAGTTTAACTTCTTTAGGGACACGGCCATGGTATCCGTTTGGGTCTGGAATGCTCCAGTGACCTATTGGACGACCAACATTGAGTCACTGTGGATAATGATATGATCCACCCCAAGAATCCTGGCGATCTGGAGTCCAGCCAAGAGTACCTTATATTCTGCTTTGTTGTTAGAAGCCTTAAAGTCAAATTTGAGTGTGAAGATCACCTTATATCCATCCGGGCTTATCAATAGCAGCTCGGCACCTGAACCATCCATGTAGGAAGATCCATCGACATAGAGTTTCTATTCTGGTTCAGAGGCAATATGACTATCACTACAGCTGGGGGTGTCTGGTACCCTCAAGGGCACTTTCTCTATCAAGGGGGTGCCTTGCTCAGCATCAGTAAATTTGGTAATAAAATCTGCCAAGGCTTGAGCCTTGATGGCTGTTCTTGGCATAAAGTGAACATCGTATTGGCCAATTTCAACTGACCATTTAGCCATCCGACCTAATATCTCTGGGCTCTAAAGGACCTGTCAGAGTGGGAATTTGATCGGGACTTTTATAGTTTGACCCTAGAAATAGGGTTGTAGCTTCCGAGTTGAGGTGACTAGGGTGAAGGCCAACTTCTCAAGTGGTGGGTACCTCTCCTCGGCACCGTAGAACGCATGACTTGTATAATAGACCGACTTTTGGGCTCCATCTTCCTCTTGGACAAGAACCAAGCTCACAACCTTCTTAGACATGGCTAGATAGGCAGTCAGTATTTCCCCAGGCAAAGGTTTGGACAGGAGTGGGGGTGTGGCTAAATATCTTTTTAGGTTCTAGAAAGCGTCCTTACACTCCCTACTCCACTCAAACCTCCCCTTAAGTGCCTTAAAAAATGGATAGCACTTGTTGGTAGCTCAGAAGACAAATCTGGAGAGTGCCACAATCATGCCGGTGAGTTTCTGTACCTCCTTCACAGTCCACAATGAGTGCATGTCAATAACTGCCTAGGCCTTTGTCGAGTTCACTTCAATTCCTCGTCGGTTGACTAAAAATCTGAGGACCTTGCCCAAGCTAACACCGAACGCACACTTTGTCGGGTTGAGTTTCCCGTATTCCCAGAGTATGTCAAAGCTAGCTCAAAGATCGGCCATGTGATCCCTTGCTTGGACAAATTTGACTAGCATATCATCCACGTAGACTTCCATCGTTTTACCGATCAGTCGCGCGAACATCTTGTTAACCAGGCACTGATATGTTGCCCCGGCATTCTTTAGACTGAAGGACATTACCACATAGCAGTAGAGCCCCTAGTTGGTGATAAAGGCTGTTTTTGCTTGATCTTCCTTAACCATCCTGATTTGGTTATACCCAAAATAGGCGTCCATGAAGCTAAGCAGCTCATGCCTGGCTGTGGCATCAACTGGTTGGTCTATCTGGGGAAGCAAAAAGCAGTCATTCGGGCAGGCTTTGTTTAGGTTGGTATAGTCTATGTAGACATGCCACTTCCCGTTGGCCTTCTTGACCAGAATGACGTTAGCTAACCACTAGGGATATTTGACTTCTCGAATGAATCTATCCTTAAGAAGCTTCTGGACCTCTTTATTTATAGTAGCATACCTTTCTGAATTAAAAGCTCTCCTCTTCTATATCACCAGTTTGTAGTTAGGTTCAACATTGAGCTGATAACAAATCACACTAGGGTCAATACCGGGCATGTCCTCATATGACCACGTGAACACATCCCGATACTCAGTAAGGAGCCTCTCAAGGTCAGCCCAGATCTCAGTTTGCAACTGTGATCTGAGCTAGATAGTGTGATCTAGATGCTCGGGATCTAATCTGAAAGGCATCAGTCTTCAACTGGAGTGCCCCTTCCTTCTTCCTTAGGAAGTCAAGGATCAAGATCAGACAGCATCTTGGGTTGCTGGCTAGTAAGAAGTTCCATGTCGTCGACCATGCAAATGGCCTAGACATTCAATTGCTAGCTGGCAGCAGCACGTACGGCATTGGCATAGCAAGCTCGAGAATCCCTTTGGGATGATCAGATGACTCCTACCCCATCCTAAGTGGGGAATTTCATCACCAAGTGATACGGAGAGACTATGACATTTAACGCATTCAAGGTTGGGCGGTCGATGATGATATTGTATTGGGAGGGTTTGTTGACGACTTGCGTAACCTGAGTAGTACCCTCTCCAAAGATCATCGACAATGCAACCTTTTCGACTGCTCGAAAGCATTTTCCCGTGAAGCTGTAGAGCGGGGTATGGACTAGAACTATGGTAGCATTGCTGATCTTTATCTTATCGAAAGCCTGTTTGAATAAGATGTCAGCTGAGCTACCATTGTCAATCAGCACTCGCTGCACTATGTTGTTGGTGACGTGCAACTCAAAGACGAGGGCGTTGTTGTGTAGATGAACTAATCTATCCGTCTCCTCCTTGGTAAAGGTGATCATAATATCTTGTTGGTGGCAAATCTTGTTTACATGCTCGGACATGTTTATGAACTTGCCATGTTCGACCTACCAAGTTTCTCTGACGTAAACCCACTGCCCACTCGAGGTGTCCACGGTAACTGGCCCTCCGAAAATCGTATTAACAATGTTTGGGGGATCCAAGGTGTTCCCACCGCTTCGCGGGCGACTTTGGCCATCTCGACTCAGTTGGTTGTTTCTTCTAAAGGTCGAGCTTGGGGTTATAACTCGTTCAATGAATTCCCTCAAATGTCCTTCTTAGACCAGTCACTCAATTTGATCCTTGAGTTGTATATATTCACGGGTGTTGTGTCCCCCATCCTTGTGGAACTCATAGTATCTAGATTGATCCCGCTTTATCTCATTGCCCTTGAGCCTAGGTGGTGGTGTTAGTAGATTTTTCCCACTCACTTGTGCAAGTACCTTGTCTATTGTTACTACTAGAGGTGTGTAGCTTTGAAATATCCTGGCTGGGGTCTTTGGCTTCACGGTTTTTTTCTCCTTCTTTTGCTTCTTGTTCTACTCAGCCTTGGACTACTCTAATGCCTTCTTCTGTTTCTTCTCTTTCTTGGTTCAGCTAGAGCCTGCGTCCTCCTTTCGGCTCTTCATGTACTTTGCTGCATCGGCATACCTCTGAGCATTGCCGAGCATCTGTGAGAACGTGCTCGGCTGCTCGAAGGCCAAGGACTAAGTAAGTTTTTCGTCTTAGAGACCCCTACAAAAATATGCTTAAGGGTCTCTCTTCGACGTGCTTGACCTCAAGAGCTGCTCGGGTGAACCTGTTGATATAGTCTCGGACATTGCCGTTGCCTTGTTTGATGGCATACAAGTACATGATTTCCTTTCTCTGTGTCTTTGTGGTGGAGAATGCTACCGAGAAGGTGTCTGTGAATTGTCGAAACGATGTAATGGAGGCTTGCTCAAGATGCCTAAACCATTGCCGAGCTAGGCCGGTGAGCATTAGTGAAAAAGCCTTACACATTGCCGCGTCACTGGCATTCTGAAGGAGCATGTGTCCTCGGACAACTCAACGTGTTCGTCGGCATCCATGGTCCAGTCATAAGCCTTGATCTATGGAACCTTAAATTTTGGTGGCATGGGGCTTGCATTATGAGATCCAGAAACGGCGGATCCAAGGCACCTATGTCATCCAAGCCAAAACAATTATTACGGATCTCATTGATTTGGCATTACAGCTCCCAAAACTGGCGATAGTTCGTGTCCACGGGCAGTTCGACCCCTGTAGGGTGCTCCGCCCTAGACATGATCACCTAACCCAGGTTGTCAATTTTGTTGTGCTCCTCAACATCCTAGCTGGTCAAACATAAAGGCTTAGGACCCTTGAGGTGACGAAACCCGTGCTGCCTGAGGGCCTAACCGACCTTCCTGGATAAGTCTGTTATTGGCCGAGATGCCATGTGTAGAGCCTCAGGATCGCTTAGAATCCTCCTCGTTTGGGTCGTTGGCATCCCGCCCTGCTTGTCCTCCAACCTGGTCAGCCGGGGCTAGAGGAAGGAGGCCAGGTGTAGGCTGGTGTTGAGCTTGCTATGTGAGCTAATATGTTAGTATCCAAACAACACTGGTGAGTTCCTGGATTGGGTCTTAGGCAGCTGCGTCTTGTGCCCGTTTGGACCTGGCCGTGCTTCCTTGTCCCCTAGATCAGGACCTCGTAGTTTTGGGGTGGCCCCTAGGCCTGCCAGGGTTTTGAGGTTGGTTTCGCGCTTCTCCTGACCCTTTCTATCGGTGGCATCGTCGTGGGCATTCCCACGCATCACCACCTTAGACTTTTGAGATAGCTTGGGCTTAGCTATGGCTGGTGTTCCCAAATGAAAGTCGCAGGCACCCTCCTTCTAGAGCCAAAATGTTGATGATTATCGGGTTTCGGCATTGGATCAACACCACGTGGGGAGCGCACGGTGTTCGGCTCTTCCCTATTCACCTTTGCCTAGTCTGGTCGAACTATAACAAGAGGAGGGACGCCTCGAAGGCAAGAAATGGTCAGTAAATAGGACAAGGGCCCTCCGATGCTCAAGGCATGGGGTCTCGACAGAGGTCAGGAATCGGTTAGGTGGGAAGGAGCCTACTTAATAGAATGCAATAAATGCATCCTATTTATAGGCTACCACTTAAACCGGGTGTTAGGTGGGTTTTGCCCATAACCTGAGTGTCACATCATGGCATGTCAGGTGGCAAGTGACAAGTGTCATGTCCCTCCGTCGGTGGATGAGCTCACATCTGACGGTGAGTTATTTGCCATTTGTTAGCCAATGATAGCGAGTAGCAGTCTACTTTGATAGAAGAACAGTTCGACCCGAGCTAGTGCTGAGTTCGAGGAAGCGGCCTAAAGAGGCGCGGCCCGGGGGGCCCTGAGAATCACATCGGACAAGACATCTAGTGTGATTGGGGTCAGTTATGAGCTCCACGTACCTTTGTTGAGGTGGTCGACCACCTGGAGTTTGGCTCCTCAGTGGTAGCGCCGAGCTCACCCTCAACAGTGATCTATATGGATTTTTATTATTTGAATATGATATTTTGATTCTTAAAAATTTTAAATTTGATTTAGGACTTTTTGGTTTTTGCAAAAAGAAAAAAAAAACAATTTCACTATAGCTATGAAGTGTAAAAAAGACATCACTATAGCTGTGAATAGTAAATGACATAAGATGCTAAAAACAACACCACTGTAGCATCATCTCCTTCATGCATGTTACTATAGCACCCGAGTTTTTGAAAATTTTTTCACCATTTCTCTCACCTTTTATGCTCTACCAATTCACTCCAAAACTTACCTAAACTCCTCTTAATCACTTTTAAGCCGTCTAGAGCATTGTTTAGAACGTTGAAGAATATTTTTTTAAGCACGCCATAAAAATACTCTTTTTCTCAACAATGCCACACATGCATACGCTCCCCTCCATCATCTCTATTTTGTCTTCACTTTGTTTTCCAGCTAAGAGTGATACAAGAGCACAGCCTATGGTCCACAAAAGCATGTGAACAACTCCTTTTCTTTCCCTCCCCTGTTCTCACCCAACAACACCACCACACATGCATTGTCTTCAACTCACCCATACCCCTCTATTTTTTTTGCTTATTCTTTTGCAACTCAGCCATGTGAAACTATCCTTGATGCACATGACTTCTTCCACGTGCTCTATGTCTCTCTAGATAAAAGCCATTGGCCTCCACCGTGAACTTCATCATCCCATGCCTTCCCACGTGCAGGTGTTGGCAACTTTATGTCATTCTTGTAATGCATTTCAGGAGCTAAACAACCTTTCATTTTCTCCCATTCATTCTCCCTCACGTCACCTCGTTCCTCCTCTCCTTTCCACTCTTTTGCTCGTTTCTTTGCTTTGCAACCGTGACTAACATGCATACACTAAACCAACTTATGCCACCCATCGTACACCTCAAAACCTCCACCCTCAACACTTATAAACACTTCCCAAGTTAAGCACGAAACATTTCTCCAAAACTGGGAGCTAAACGGACAAGTTATAGTGTGCTTTATCAAAACCATCATTGGAGTCGGAACGAAGATTTTGATCACGTTTTGAAGTCTGTATTCTATCTACTTTTATACTAAATTTTTCTATGATATTATGGTGTTTGTGGGATTGATTTTTATGCGATTTAACGTTTAAATTTTGTTTCTTGAACAAAGTTTTTATGAATATCATTTAAAATCCTACTTTTTAGGCAAAAACCTATATTTTGGGATTTTTTAGGAAGAATAGATATGAGATTTTAAGAAAATTTCTTTTGGGCATTGTTTATATATATGATAGGCATCTCCCACAAAAATTTTGGATTCATATAAATTATTTTTGATTTATTTGAGAGTTTATACTAAATGTTGTTCTTATGATCCTTAAACTACCTTTAAATGTGATGATTTGTTTGATGATGTTATATGATGTGTTTAATGCTAGAAAAATTTGTGAATGCTCATTTATATGTCTAGTTTATGCTTGCAAATTTTTAGCTTCATGCATAGTTAGAATTAGAGGAAAAAATCGTAGAACAAATCTATTCACTGTTTTGATATTTTTACTATAGCATTTTTGTAAAAGTTGGTGCAATTGAAAAAATATTTAGAGTAAACCAAACATCATGAAGATAAATATAATAATAGATATGGATGTTAGAAATGTTATACTTAAATTTTAGATCAATTGAAATTTTGTATGATTTTATAAAAATCGTTGATCATTGACTGCCCATTTATAGTTTACCATGGTAGATTGCTTTAATGAATTACAAAATGTAAGAAAGATGGTTATACTTGCTCAAACTTAATGAAATTAATTTTGTTAGTACATTTAGATATCTAGTATGCCCTATAAAAATTTCAAAACCATTTGAATTTTAGTGATTTTTCTAAAATTCATTTATTGTTACTGTCTGAACCAAAATTCCAACAATAGAGGCATGATTTGTAATACGTGAAATAATGAATTAAATTGATCCAATTGTAATAAAATTAAATCTAATTGATTCTTATAGATCTTTATAAGGTGTGGTAAAAATTTAAAGTCATTTCAAATTTTGTGTCATTTTTAAAAATTCATGAATTCTCGCTGTCTAGGTTGTTGGTCTAAAAACTGAGTTTTATTTTGAAAAATATGAAAATGGTACTTAAATTAATCCCAATGTCATGAAATTTATTCTGATGATATACATACATATTAGGAACATTGTGCTAAAATTTGAAAGCCATTGGAATTTTTTGTGAATTTATAAAAATCATGGAGTGTTGGCTGCTGGGTTGAGATATTGAACCTATCTAAAATGTGATAATAGTGTAGGTTAGTTTAATTGGTCAAGTATGAAATTGCTTATTTTAATGATGTTAATGGTGCAACACCAGGACCCTAAAGGATAAAATAAATGTTTTTAATATGGAAAAAGGAAAAAGGAAATATATGTTCTTATAAAGTATACTTTATGCACTATGATGACTATGTCAAAGAGGAGATGTTTCATGCTATGATTAAAGTTTTTATAATGTTTTGTGAGATTACATAATGTACTTACTAAGCTTAATACTTATATAATTTAATTATGTTGTAAATGAGGGTAAGGGTATAGCTATGGATGAAGGATGGATGGATAGATGTGTGTGTAAGGATGGTGGTATTAAATCACAGAGTTATGACATGAAATAAAACATTAATAATGCTATTTTTTAATTTAATTCTATACATTATGAGAAATTTTTATGGACTTTGGTTTGTAATAATTTATAGGCTGTAATTTGCTTTCATGTTTCATATTTGTTAGGTTAAACTAACTATTTCTGTAGGTGATCGATTAGTCGAATACCTTGGGTAGTTCGTCGGGCTAATCAAGGTGGATAACCAGTTAAGGTAAGTAAGTATTGATTTTTACTTGAAAGTGAGATCCTCTCAAATGCTAATAAGATTTACTTCAAGAAATCTAATTGTTTAAAAGTAAATTAAAATTTTAATTCACATGTTCACATGGTAAAATTAAATTAGAAAAAAAAATTTACACCAAAAATCCTGGGTTAATAATTAGATAATACTTAACAAGTTTTGGGTTTTCCTTATCAATAATTAAAAGATAACGATGAAAGTTAATGGCTTCTATGATGCCCATAAGGGGGTGTTATAAGAGTTATTGGTAATCATCCAAAATCGAATTAGATAACATTTATCCATTTATAATTTTACCCTAGGGTTGGGGATTTGGTAACTACATTAAATCTAATTTTCAAATTTAGATCTTATCTAAATAAATTGAATCCAATTCAAATTCAAGATTTTATTTATCCCTAGTCATCCTTTTAATCATAATAGATCAAAATTAGATTTTCTGGATTCTAAATATTTTTTTATAATTTTTCTCCAATTAAAAATATTAATAAAAATTATTCAAATAATAATAACATAATAATTTCCTCTTTAAAATTATTGTTCATTATTATTATTATTATTGTTGTTGTTGTTATAATATATCATAATATATTAAAATATATTATTATATTATATCATTCAATAATATATATTATCAATATATATAAACAGGATTGCTTTTAGCAAACCCATGTCCAACTTTTACATCAATGTAGGCTATCTTCCAATGCAATTAGCACCCAAAAACACCTTACCCCTTATTTGGTTAAGGGTGGTTTCCAACACAAACTTGGATATGAATAGTATAAAGCTCTCATATGCTATAGTAAAAAGAAAAGAAAGTTGCTATAGGTCAAGCTCTCACATGCTATAGTAAAAATGATTCCTACCACTAGCCAAACACTCTTTTAGTGGCTAGAGGCCACTAATTCAGCTGGCCACTTCTACTACAATCAGCACCCAAAAAGGCCTTAGTGCCCAGAGGCCACAAATTCACACAAGGATCAAATTGATCCCTTTGTGAGTTTTTCAGGTAGAGAAAAACAACCTAGTGTAGTCCCATACTAGTCAAGACTAATATGCAACACAGTTTGCAGTTTTAACGATATATATTAAAGATATATATTTTAAACCTAGAAAATTTATTAAAAATTCTAGAAAATAAATTGTAATGCTTTCAATAGAATACTCCTTCTTCAATATTTGTTTTCATAGAATTAAACTATATAGAAAGCTCAAAGCTGTTTTTGGTTTACATGAATTCTAAGAAAGCAATAAATTCTACGCAATGATAATAGACTGCATCATATTACAATTAGAATATCATGAATAAATCCTAGATACATATTTCTAAATCCTAAGGAACCATAACCAACAATAATTAAAAATTAAACAAATAATTAATTATTATGCACCATAAATTCCATAATAACAAATGATTAATATTCCCTATACATATTCAATACAAATATGTATATAGCATATAGAAACTCTAAAGTGTTATACCTCTCAAATATCAATTCAATACATAAAGAGTGAAGATTAGATCACATAATTTATGTCTATAGCATAATCATGAGTTCACTTTGAAACTAATTGTTGGAAATTGGTTAGGTGACACAACAGGACTTTATGAATCATTAAGAATCTAATTCATGATGCTATAAACAATAAATTAAATCTAATTTAACGTATCTATTGGAGTCCAAAAATGACACTTTTGACTTAATAATTCTCCAAGAACAAATCTCTACCGTCAAATCTTTAATGTTTTTCTTTTCCTTTCGATCATTGTGTGTGTGAGCATAACTCAACTGATCTCCATCACAGCTACACTCCTCCCAACCACTCAATTGCTTAAGAACTAGGATTACTAAGGATGAGTAATCCAAGTTCTCCTCTCTAATTTGTGCTTAGGCAGTCTTAGAATAAATGAAGACCAAAGACCTCTATTTGTAGAAGTAGTAGGAAAAGTCAAAAGTCTATCAGGATTGGGAGATAAATTTTCTCGCTCTTAACCCTATTGTTGGCACCACCCTTAAGAGATTCATCTCCAAAAATTCAACCAATCATAGTGAAAAGATTTGTGATTATCATCATTTTCCAAAATAAACTCCAATTCAAGTAATTCCAATTTAAATTAGAATTCAATTATCCAAGATAATTATCTAATCTGAATAATTGTGAATAATTTCCTTTATCCGTAATTCGAATTTCACTAGGATTTAAATTAATTATACAAATACAAATTTAAATAATTAATTATCCAAAATCCAAATTATTAATTTGAAAAATTGTATTCCAAAACTAATTAAATAATTAATTCTTCAAAAAAAAATATTGGCGCCACCTATATCTGTGTCTTGCACTTACTATAGTCCAATTCAGGACGATGGCCTACTCGCCCTGTTAGGGCCAACGGCCTGACTCATGTATACTTCTGTCTCAATGGTGGTAATTTGAACTTGCCTGATCTATCATAAAGGAATTCAAGAGCTAGCATTAGGACCCAATGGACATATATTATCAAATTCCAATAACAATAGATAAATTAATCCTCGATTAATTATCCATTTAATCATTAACTTTTGTGCCTCTCCACTATAGACTTGAAGCTGTACTCCACTAATATACTGTATTATGAGACTCTTGTAATATATGTCTTGTCCATGACCTCTCATATTATGTGTATCCTTATAGGTTATCCATAATCAAATGAAGGACTTAGTTCTGTTTTCCTTCCAATTATTTTATCTCAAAGTTTCATTATTTCACCATCAAAAAATTAATCCATTTTATAACATATACAAAAAAATATCATTCAGTTATCATTTTTATCCAGATGATCGAAGCCTCGTTATATTTTCTAATACTCGAATAATGCCTTTGAAATGATAACATTAACTCCTTGTTAGAGAGCTATGGATTCTATATCTGTAGATTATGCTCTCATCGAATAAGGTTGTAACTCCAACATACCGACAATAGAGCCTTCGCTCATCAAAACTCTTGCCTTTGGCATATCAAAAGATACAAGCTATAAGCATGGAATTATAAGTCCACTTCAAGATTAGGATAGCACATAAATGGTTATCAAATAGAATTGATTTACGTCAAATAGAATTATTGTTGGATTAATTCAACTGTAAGTCAAGTCCACTACGTGACCATCTTTAGGTCTACTATACCAATGTGTCAACCATGGAGTTAATCCGCTCTAATGACCAAGATAAGTCGCCTCCTTATTTAAACATAGATCCGCATTACAGCTTTATCATGTATCAAATGCCTTGCTCTATTGTCACAGACTATATAATGTAGACTATTAATCTTCGAATGAGATCTTTTCTACATATAAGCCCCATATATGCCCAATTTCAAGATTTGGTTCTAATAGTTATAGATCACATGTTTGCTAATATATAATCATTGTCATGAAAGTAATATAAGGGATATTATTAATATATGTAATATTCACATTATCATTTATTTCAACAAAATGTCCTAAACGCTTATAAAGTATTTATTCCTTAGGGCACCGATCCTAAAAGGTCCGTAGTGCAATGCACATGGCTGTAAGAAAAGGACCTTACCCCTACATGTTTTTACGATTTTCACTCTATTTTTGAGCTAAAAAGAGCCCAAACTTGCTTCTTTTCATCCTCAAAATACTAAATGCACAACCTCAGAACACAAATCAATCAGTTTTTGTCAGTTTTTCTAGCCGTCTTAAGGAGATGAAGAAGAAGAAGAAGAAGAAAAAGAGAGGAATCAAATGGTGGCCCCTAAGAGAATCGTCTACATAGAGATTCTTTGAACACCATTCTAGTTCCTTCTTTCCTTCTCTCGTTTCTTTAGATTTTATTTTCTTTTTAATTATGTCATTTTAGTTTTATTTTGGTTGAAGGGAATTTCAAAACTCTAACTTGATTACATAATAAATTTATACAATTATTTTCCAATTTTCTAATTGAGATTGTTTATGTTCTTTTATAATTTATGCTCACAATTATTTTCTTGTTTTGTTTAGATGGCCAACTGAATAGGACTTGAAAATAGTCTATTGCTAGATTGAAATGTTTAATATGTAATCGTCTTGTTATTCTAATCATTAGTAGAGAATTATAGTCATTAATTATGGTCAAGTTTTAGTATAATTGCATGTAGAACATAACCTATGTTAAATAATCCAAGCTTGTGTGATTGTTATCTTGATCAACCTATCTTTATCAATTTAATGCCTATAATCTAGGGAGTTTCTTCTAGGTTGTTTAATGAAAAGGGGTTTAATACAGCGCTTGTCTTATTAAATCCATAAACTAAAAAAAGATTGTGGTAGTAGAGCTTGTTTTGTCTACGGTTGGTAGTTTTATTAGATATTTGGGAATTATTTTGTGATTAATTTATACAGTTATTATTTAGTGGTTGTGAATGATCCTTTAATCAACTTTATTATTGTTTTGTGTTTATTTATTTTCTTTTGTTGTATATAGTTATGTTGTATCTTAAGTTTTAGTGTTAATAATTCATTAATTAGATCGAATCCTATGTAAGAATGACCCTTACTCATTATTACACTCAATAACGACATTTTAAGTAACGCTAATTTGGTGCTTCCTTCAAGGCCTGCCATTCCTTGTGGCCATGAGTTTCTTTCTCCCGCCACTAAGCATGTCCCTTTTTGGGCCATCTTTGTACAAATTTTGAGGCTAATGTGAAAGAGAATTTTCCCAAGTTTTGGGAGGCCTATAAAGACACAAATTCCAAGGATTTTGAAAAGAGGGAGAATTTGGACGAAAAAATCCATGAGTGAGAGTCAAATTTCTAAAGAGAGAAAGAGCTTGAAGTTGAAGATCCTTGGAAGATTTTGGCAAATTCTTGGAGGATTCAAGGCTTGAAGCTCATCTCCACAAAGAGTTTCTTCTTCCTTTTTCTTTACCCTAATCTAGATTGAAATTTGAATTTGTATTTGTGTGTTGAACATATTTAATTTTATAGATTTTATGAAGAGATTAGTTATGGATTTATCTATGTTTTCTTAAATTTTCTATTCTAGGGCTTGGTTTAGTTGGATTTAAATTATGTTTAGATTGTTTTGTTGATTGTTGATGTAATTACCATTTTAATATCATTTGTGTTTCTCTATGCTTGATGCTTCTAGTTTATTTGGCAAATGAATTGGTTGATGTAATTTATGAAATTTCAATACATAGGAGAGATTGAATCATTTATTGTTACTTGGAAATATAGTCTTTGTTGTTATTGAGGAGAGGACTGAAAATGCGTAGAAAATCAACTTAAGAGTCTTGGGTGTTGTTTGTGTGGAGAGTTTGGTGTTTTGGACCCAAATTTTAAACGTAGTAGTGGTTTGGTAACAAATGACTCAGACCCAATTTCAAACCCTAAAAAGACACTTGGAGCTTAAAATTAGACCCAACTCGAAATCAACACCCCTTAATTTCAAGATACCCAACTCTTTCTCTCATGTGGGCTCCAAACTTTTGACTCTTTTTTTTCATATCCAAACATAATTTCATATTTCAAATTATTTTTTAAATTCTAGTTTCAAATACACTTTTAAAAATTTTTTATTTCAAACCCAATACATCATACCATCCTGATTTAAACCCCTTAAACAAACAGACCTTTTTTTGTAAGGCCAGGAGGCAATCAATGCCTTGATAACCAAATTAACGGTTGAGTTTAATGAATGTGTAATTAACTAAGTTGGATAGGGATATCAATTTGGGTTTTTGCACATAGAACCTTATTAGGCCTTTGGGAGAGATAATGAGGTGAACTTAGGGCCCTAGACTAGTGAATTGGATGGAATGAAGTTAATAATTGCAAAATAGGAAAATCATAGGAAGAATTAAGCTAAATCAAGTCCTTAACATATTATACATAGATTGTCCATATTGTGAATTATTTATTTTGTTTTTGGTTTTGGTTTTGTTTAATTAGTTTTATTAGTTTCATTTTCCTTTTATTTATTTTCTTTTAAATTCCAATTGCCTAAATAAAGCCCGGTTATCATAGCTGTAGTAAGTAGCTATTTTTTAGATTTCAATCCTCAAGGGAGATGGCAACCAATAACTCACCAATGCTATACTAACACTTGACCCCTCGCGCTTGCGAGTTAGATAAAAGGTCTTCATCAAGAAGCTATTTTAACTTCTAGAGATAAAAAAATGCTTGTTACAAGTGTTTGAAAGCTCTATAAAGAATGTTTTGACTATGTTGGGGTGGTTGCAAGCTTGTTTGGTTGGTTAGAGATTAGATATTTTTTTTCTAAATTAATGGCTAGAATTTGATTTCCTTTAAAATCGACAAATGAGATTAAACAGAGTATTTTTGTCATTTCAAACTAAATATTAATAGAGTTAAGTGCGGGGGTTGTCAATGTGATTAGTTTTGGTTGAAGATGTGTTTCTATAATTTAGACAAAACACAAGACTGACAGTATAATTTATCCTAATGTTTATTAGAAAAATCTAAGTATCATTTTAACTTCTTTAAAAGCTCTTAAAAAAATAATTCCAAACATTTATTAAAAAGCCACAAATTTTACTTATTTTTTTTCTACTGACTAATAGCAAAAACTCTTCAAATAGTCTCATTTATTGTGACATGTCTATGGACAAATATATGATCAAATTTGTGATTAAAAAAACTTGACATCTTAAAGATACAATTATTTGAAAATAATTGTTAACTCGAATTGCTACAGGGGATTAACATTTAAACAAGATCATAATAATATCTTAGCATTTGTACAACATCTTGTAATTTTAGGTCTTTAGTCCCCAATTGTTTTTGATAATTTAAGCCCTAAATTAGTAAGATCATTTCATGAGATTTAAGTCACGCTCAGGGCTGGAGTTAAAATTTTACATTTTAACAAATTGATGGACTAAATTACTGAAAAAACTAGATACAAATATGAAACCATGAAAAAATTTAGGGAGCAAATTTCAAAAAACTCCTCGTCCCAGGTTAGTAGCAAAATGGAAATCGTGGATACACAAGAGTTGGAAAAGAGAGTCCATATCTACTGTCTTGTTTTTCTGTCCTCTTGACTGTCCTTCCTACTATATATTCCACATATTCTTTAAACTCAACAACCTAAATACATGAATAGAACCAAAATATAAAAAGTAATTAAACAATTCACTTAAAAACATCAGTTAGTTTCTCCTCAAATGATGGTAACTGCATTTATTAAAATGGAGTCCATAAAATAAAAGTCTTTGCTTTACTATCTCCCATTAAAGTTATTATTTTTTTATTATTTTGGGAACCTCAAAATAAAAACTGTCAGTTGGTTTTGTTGAATTTTGTTAGATTTTGTGTTTCAAATAAGTAGCGAAAAATCAAAATTAATTCCTACAAATGTAACGCCCCCTTTTCGGACGTCACAGATGTCGTTACATTCATTCATTAAATCATTAATTGAAGCAAAACTATTATTAATTATAACATGTATTTGAAATTATAGTTTGGAAAAGCATTCCCAGGATCCATACATACCTTCTTCTTTTTTTTACAAGAAATTATAATTACTTAATTATAATAATTTGTTTTTTCATAAACATGCTGAAATAGTTTGCTAATATCATTGAAAATTAATTTAACCTTTGAAAACAAAAATAAAATTCCTTGAACACATTTCGACAGGCCGAACTTGTGACTTCGGCAGGCCGAAGGTCATCCATCGGCAGGCCATCCGAGGCTTTACAAAATGGGGTTTTCAAAGTTAACCAGATCGGCAGGCCGAAACTTGGCATTCGGCAGGCCGATCAAAATTCTTCGGTAGTCCGACCAGTAGTGGTTGGCAGGCCGAACTAAAAAAAAATTCTTTTAAAACAAGTTTTAAAATTTCAAATGTGGAAGAAAATTTATAAAATAATAAAAATTACATTAAA